>JASJYW010000027.1:20883510-21092144 GCA_030386875.1 Morinoia aosen | reverse complement strand
ACTCCTTTGTGCGCTGTAGAGATACCTTCTGTACTCCTTTGTGCGCTGTAGAGATACCTTCTGTACTCCTTTGTGCGCTGTAGAGATACCTTCTGTACTCCTTTGTACGCTGTAGAGATACCTTCTGTACTCCTTTGTGCGCTGTAGAGATACCTTCTGTACTCCTTTGTACGCTGTAGAGATACCTCGTGTACTCCTTTGTACGTTCTAGAGATATTTCCTGTACTCCTTTGTGCGCTGTAGAGATACCTTCTGTACTCCTTTGTGCGCTGTAGAGATACCTTCTGTACTCCTTTGTGCACTGTAGAGATACCCTCTGTACTCCTTTGTGCGCTGTAGAGATACCTTCTGTACTCCTTTGTGCGCTGTAGAGATACCTTCTGTACTCCTTTGTGCGCTGTAGAGATACCTTCTGTACTCCTTTGTGCGCTGTAGAGATACCTTCTGTACTCCTTTGTGCGCTGTAGAGATACCTTCTGTACTCCTCTGTGCGCTGTAGAGATACCTTCTGTACTCCTTTGTACGCTGGAGAGATACCTCGTGTACTCCTTTGTACGTTCTAGAGATATTTCCTGTACTCCTTTGTGCGCTGTAGAGATACCTTCTGTACTCCTTTGTGCGCTGTAGAGATACCTTCTGTACTCCTTTGTGCGCTGTAGAGATACCTTCTGTACTCCTTTGTGCGCTGTAGAGATACCTTCTGTACTCCTTTGTACGCTGTAGAGATACCTCGTGTACTCCTTTGTACGTTCTAGAGATATTTCCTGTACTCCATTGTGCGCTGTAGAGATACCTTCTGTACTCCTTTGTGCGCTGTAGAGATACCTTCTGTACTCCTTTGTGCGCTGTAGAGATACCTTCTGTACTCCTTTGTTCGCTGTAGAGATACCTCGTGTACTCCTTTGTACGTTCTAGAGATATTTCCTGTACTCCTTTGTGCGCTGTAGAGATACCTTCTGTACTCCTTTGTGCGATGTAGAGATACCTTCTGTACTCCTTTGTGCGCTGTAGAGATACCTTCTGTACTCCTTTGTACGCTGTAGAGATACCTTCTGTACTCCTTTGTGCGCTGTAGAGATACCTTCTGTACTCCTTTGTACGCTGTAGAGATACCTCGTGTACTCCTTTGTACGTTCTAGAGATATTTCCTGTACTCCTTTGTGCGCTGTAGAGATACCTTCTGTACTCCTTTGTACGCTGTAGAGATACCTAGTGTACTCCTTTGTACGTTCTAGAGATATTTCCTGTACTCCTTTGTACGCTGTAGAGATACCTCGTGTACTCCTTTGTACGTTCTAGAGATATTTCCTGTACTCCTTTGTACGCTGTAGAGATACCTCGTGTACTCCTTTGTACGTTCTAGAGATATTTCCTGTACTCCTTTGTGCGCTGTAGAGATACATTCTGTACTCCTTTGTGCGCTGTAGAGATACCTTCTGTACTCCTTTGTGCGCTGTAGAGATACCTTCAGTACTCCTTTGTACGGTGTAGAGATACCTCGTGTACTCCTTTGTACGTTCTAGAGATATTTCCTGTACTCCTTTGTGCGCTGTAGAGATACCTTCTGTACTCCTTTGTGCGCTGTAGAGATACCTTCTGTACTCCTTTGTGCACTGTAGAGATACCCTCTGTACTCCTTTGTGCGCTGTAGAGATACCTTCTGTACTCCTTTGTGCGCTGTAGAGATACCTTCTGTACTCCTTTGTGCGCTGTAGAGATACCTTCTGTACTCCTTTGTGCGCTGTAGAGATACCTTCTGTACTCCTTTGTGCGCTGTAGAGATACCTTCTGTACTCCTCTGTGCGCTGTAGAGATACCTTCTGTACTCCTTTGTACGCTGGAGAGATACCTCGTGTACTCCTTTGTACGTTCTAGAGATATTTCCTGTACTCCTTTGTGCGCTGTAGAGATACCTTCTGTACTCCTTTGTGCGCTGTAGAGATACCTTCTGTACTCCTTTGTGCGCTGTAGAGATACCTTCTGTACTCCTTTGTGCGCTGTAGAGATACCTTCTGTACTCCTTTGTACGCTGTAGAGATACCTCGTGTACTCCTTTGTACGTTCTAGAGATATTTCCTGTACTCCATTGTGCGCTGTAGAGATACCTTCTGTACTCCTTTGTGCGCTGTAGAGATACCTTCTGTACTCCTTTGTGCGCTGTAGAGATACCTTCTGTACTCCTTTGTTCGCTGTAGAGATACCTCGTGTACTCCTTTGTACGTTCTAGAGATATTTCCTGTACTCCTTTGTGCGCTGTAGAGATACCTTCTGTACTCCTTTGTGCGATGTAGAGATACCTTCTGTACTCCTTTGTGCGCTGTAGAGATACCTTCTGTACTCCTTTGTACGCTGTAGAGATACCTTCTGTACTCCTTTGTGCGCTGTAGAGATACCTTCTGTACTCCTTTGTACGCTGTAGAGATACCTCGTGTACTCCTTTGTACGTTCTAGAGATATTTCCTGTACTCCTTTGTGCGCTGTAGAGATACCTTCTGTACTCCTTTGTACGCTGTAGAGATACCTAGTGTACTCCTTTGTACGTTCTAGAGATATTTCCTGTACTCCTTTGTACGCTGTAGAGATACCTCGTGTACTCCTTTGTACGTTCTAGAGATATTTCCTGTACTCCTTTGTACGCTGTAGAGATACCTCGTGTACTCCTTTGTACGTTCTAGAGATATTTCCTGTACTCCTTTGTGCGCTGTAGAGATACATTCTGTACTCCTTTGTGCGCTGTAGAGATACCTTCTGTACTCCTTTGTGCGCTGTAGAGATACCTTCAGTACTCCTTTGTACGGTGTAGAGATACCTCGTGTACTCCTTTGTACGTTCTAGAGATATTTCCTGTACTCCTTTGTGCGCTGTAGAGATACCTTCTGTACTCCTTTGTGCGCTGTAGAGATACCTTCTGTACTCCTTTGTGCGCTGTAGAGATACCTTCTGTACTCCTTTGTGCGCTGTAGAGTTACATTCTGTTCTCCTTTGTACGCTGTAGAGATACCTCGTGTACTCCTTTGTACGTTCTAGAGATATTTCCTGTACTTCTTTGTGCGCTGTAGAGATACCTTCTGTACTCCTTTGTGCGCTGTAGAGATACCTTCTGTACTCCTTTGTGCGCTGTAGAGATACCTTCTGTACTCCTTTGTGCGCTGTAGAGATACCTTCTGTACTCCTTTGTACGTTCTAGAGATATTTCCTGTACTCCTTTGTGCGCTGTAGAGATACCTTCTGTACTCCTTTGTACGCTGTAGAGATACCTCGTGTACTCCTTTGTACGTTCTAGAGATATTTCCTGTACTCCTTTGTGCGCTGTAGAGATACCTTCTGTACTCCTTTGTGCGCTGTAGAGATACCTTCTGTACTCCTTTGTGCGCTGTAGAGATACCTTCTGTACTCCTTTGTACGCTGTAGAGATACCTCGTGTACTCCTTTGTACGTTCTAGAGATATTTCCTGTACTCCTTTGTGCGCTGTCGAGATACCTTCTGTACTCCTTTGTGCGCTGTAGAGATACCTTCTGTACTCCTTTGTGCGCTGTAGAGATACCTTCTGTACTCCTTTGTACGCTGTAGAGATACCTTCTGTACTCCTTTGTGCGCTGTAGAGATACCTTCTGTCCTCCTTTGTACGCTGTAGAGATACCTCGTGTACTCCTTTGTACGTTCTAGAGATATTTCCTGTACTCCTTTGTGCGCTGTAGAGATACCTTCTGTACTCCTTTGTGCGCTGTAGAGATACCTTTTGTACTCCTTTGTGCGCTGTAGAGATACCTTCTGTACTCCTTTGTGCGCTGTAGAGATACCTTCTGTACTTCTTTGTACGCTGTAGAGATACCTCGTGTACTCCTTTGTACGTTCTAGAGATATTTCCTGTACTCCTTTGTGCGCTGTAGAGATACATTCTGTACTCCTTTGTGCGCTATAGAGATACCTTCTGTACTCCTTTGTGCGCTGTAGAGATACCTTCTGTACTCCTTTGTGCGCTGTAGAGATACCTTCTGTACTCCTTTGTACGCTGTAGAGATACCTCGTGTACTCCTTTGTACGTTCTAGAGATATTTCCTGTACTCCTTTGTGCACTGTAGAGATACCTTCTGTACTCCTTTGTGCGCTGTAGAGATACCTTCTGTACTCCTTTGTACGCTGTAGAGATACCTCGTGTACTCCTTTGTTCGTTCTAGAGATATTTCCTGTACTCCTTTGTGCGCTGTAGAGATACCTTCTGTACTCCTTTGTGCGCTGTAGAGATACCTTCTGTACTCCTTTGTGCGCTGTAGAGATACCTTCTGTACTCCTTTGTGCGCTGTAGAGATACCTTCTGTACTCCTTTGTACGTTCTAGAGATATTTACTGTACTCCTTTGTGTGCTGTAGAGATACCTTCTGTACTCCTTTGTACGCTGTAGAGATACCTCGTGTACTCCTTTGTACGTTCTAGAGATATTTCCTGTACTCCTTTGTGCGCTGTAGAGATACCTTCTGTACTCCTTTGTGCGCTGTAGAGATACCTTCTGTACTCCTTTGTGCGCTGTAGAGATACCTTCTGTACTCCTTTGTGCGCTGTAGAGATACCTTCTGTACTCCTTTGTGCGCTGTAGAGATACCTTCTGTACTCCTTTGTACGCTGTAGAGATACCTCGTGTACTCCTTTGTACGTTCTAGAGATATTTCCTGTACTCCTTTGTGTGCTGTAGAGATAACTTCTGTACATCTTTGTGCGCTGTAGAGATACCTTCTGTACTCCTTTGTGCGCTGTAGAGATACCTTCTGTACTCCTTTGTGCGCTGTAGAGATACCTTCTGTACTCCTTTGTACGCTGTAGAGATACCTCGTGTACTCCTTTGTACGTTCTAGAGATATTTCCTGTACTCCTTTGTGCGCTGAAGAGATACCTTCCTTACTCCTTTGTGCGCTGTAGAGATACCTTCTGTACTCCTTTGTGCGCTGTAGAGATACCTTCTGTACTCCTTTGTACGCTGTAGAGATACCTCGTGTACTCCTTTGTACGTTCTAGAGATATTTCCTGTACTCCTTTGTGCGCTGTAGAGATACCTTCTGTACTTCTTTGTGCGCTGTAGAGATACCTTCTGTACTCCTTTGTGTGCTGTAGAGATACCTTCTGTACTCCTTTGTGCGCTGTAGAGATACCTTCTGTACTCCTTTGTACGTTCTAGAGATATTTCCTGTACTCCTTTGTGCGCTGTAGAGATACCTTCTGTACTCCTTTGTACGTTGTAGAGATACCTCGTGTACTCCTTTTTACGTTCTAGAGATATTTCCTGTACTCCTTTGTGCGCTGTAGAGATACCTTCTGTACTCCTTTGTGCGCTGTAGAGATACCTTCTGTACTCCTTTGTGCGCTGTAGAGATACCTTCTGTACTCCTTTGTACGCTGTAGAGATACCTCGTGTACTCCTTTGTACGTTCTAGAGATATTTCCTGTACTCCTTTGTGCGCTGTAGAGATACCTTCTGTACTCCTTTGTGCGCTGTAGAGATACCTTCTGTACTCCTTTGTGCGCTGTAGAGATACCTTCTGTACTCCTTTGTACGCTGTAGAGATACCTTCTGTACTCCTTTGTGCGCTGTAGAGATACCTTCTGTACTCCTTTGTACGCTGTAAAGATACCTCGTGTACTCCTTTGTACGTTCTAGAGATATTTCCTGTACTCCTTTGTGCGCTTTAGAGATACCTTCTGTACTCCTTTGTGCGCTGTAGAGATACCTTCTGTACTCCTTTGTGCGCTGTAGAGATACCTTCTGTACTCCTTTGTGCGCTGTAGAGATACCTTCTGTACTCCTTTGTGCGCTGTAGAGATACCTTCTGTACTCCTTTGTGCGCTGTAGAGATACCTTCTGTACTCCTTTGTACGCTGTAGAGATACCTCGTGTACTCCTTTGTACGTTCTAGAGATATTTCCTGTACTCCTTTGTGCGCTGTAGAGATACCTTCTGTACTCCTGTGTGCGCTGTAGAGATACCTTCTGTACTCCTTTGTGAGCTGTAGAGATACCTTCTGTACTCCTTTGTACGCTGTAGAGATACCTCGTGTACTCCTTTGTACGTTCTAGAGATATTTCCTGTACTCCTTTGTGCGCTGTAGAGACACCTTCTGTACTCCTTTGTGCGCTGTAGAGTCACCTTCTGTACTCCTTTGTGCGCTGTAGAGATACCTTCTGTACTCTTTTGTGCGCTGTAGAGATACCTCGTGTACTCCTTTGTACGTTCTAGAGATATTTCCTGTACTCCTTTGTGCGCTGTAGAGATACCTTCTGTACTCCTTTGTGCGCTGTAGAGATACCTTCAGTACTCCTTTGTGCGCTGTAGAGATACCTTCTGTACTCCTTTGTGCGCTGTAGAGATACCTTCTGTACTCCTTTGTGCGCTGTAGAGATACCTTCTGTACTCCTTTGTACGCTGTAGAGATACCTTCTGTACTCCTTTGTGCGCTGTAGAGATACCTTCTGTACTCCTTTGTGCGCTTTAGAGATACCTTCTGTACTCCTTTGTACGCTGTAGAGATACCTCGCGTACTCCTTTGTACGTTCTAGAGATATTTCCTGTACTCCTTTGTGCGCTGTAGAGATACCTTCTGTACTCCTTTGTGCGCTGTAGAGATACCTTCTGTACTCCGTTGTGCGCTGTAGAGATACCTTCTGTACTCCTTTGTGCGCTGTAGAGATACCTCGTGTACTCCTTTGTACGTTCTAGAGATATTTCCTGTACTCCTTTGTGCGCTGTAGAGATACCTTCTGTACTCCTTTGTGCGCTGTAGAGATACCTTCTGTACTCCTTTGTGCGCTGTAGAGATACCTTCTGTACTCCTTTGTACGCTGTAGAGATACCTTCTGTACTCCTTTGTGCGCTGTAGAGATACCTTCTGTACTCCTTTGTACGCTGTAGAGATACCTCGTGTACTCCTTTGTACGTTCTAGAGATATTTCCTGTACTCCTTTGTGCGCTGTAGAGATACCTTCTGTACTCCTTTGTGCGCTGTAGAGATACCTTCTGTACTCCTTTGTGCGCTGTAGAGATACCTTCTGTACTCCTTTGTGCGCTGTAGAAATACCTTCTGTACTCCTTTGTGCGCTGTAGAGATACCTTCTGTACTCCTTTGTGCGCTGTAGAGATACCTTCTGTACTCCTTTGTAGGCTGTAGAGATACCTCGTGTACTCCTTTGTACGTTCTAGAGATATTTCCTGTACTCCTTTGTGCGCTGTAGAGATACCTTCTGTACTCCTTTGTGCGCTGTAGAGATACCTTCTGTACTCCTTTGTGCGCTGTAGAGATACCTTCTGTACTCCTTTGTACGCTGTAGAGATACCTCGTGTACTCTTTTTGTACGTTCTAGAGATATTTCCTGTACTCCTTTGTGCGCTGTAGAGATACCTTCTGTACTCCTTTGTGCGCTGTAGAGATACCTTCTGTACTCCTTAGTACGCTGTAGAGATATCTTCTGTACTCCTTTGTGCGCTGTAGAGATACCTTCTGTACTCCTTTGTACGCTGTAGAGATACCTTCTGTACTCCTTTGTGCGCTGTAGAGATACCTTCTGTACTTTTTTGTGCGCTGTAGAGATACCTTCTGTACTCCTTTGTGCGCTGTAGAGATACCTTCTGTACTCCTTTGTGCGCTGTAGAGATACCTTCTGTACTCCTTTGTGCGCTGTAGAGATACCTTCTGTACTCCTTTGTGCGCTGTAGAGATACCTTCTGTACTCCTTTGTGCGCTGTAGAGATACCTTCTGTACTCCTTTGTACGCTGTAGAGATACCTTCTGTACTCCTTTGTGCGCTGTAGAGATACCTTCTGTACTCCTTTGTACGCTGTAGAGATACCTCGTGTACTCCTTTGTACGTTCTAGAGATATTTCCTGTACTCCTTTGTGCGCTGTAGAGATACCTTCTGTACTCCTTTGTGCGCTGTAGAGATACCTTCTGTACTCCTTTGTGCACTGTAGAGATACCCTCTGTACTCCTTTGTGCGCTGTAGAGATACCTTCTGTACTCCTTTGTGCGCTGTAGAGATACCTTCTGTACTCCTTTGTGCGCTGTAGAGATACCTTCTGTACTCCTTTGTGCGCTGTAGAGATACCTTCTGTACTCCTTTGTGCGCTGTAGAGATACCTTCTGTACTCCTCTGTGCGCTGTAGAGATACCTTCTGTACTCCTTTGTACGCTGTAGAGATACCTCGTGTACTCCTTTGTACGTTCTAGAGATATTTCCTGTACTCCTTTGTGCGCTGTAGAGATACCTTCTGTACTCCTTTGTGCGCTGTAGAGATACCTTCTGTACTCCTTTGTGCGCTGTAGAGATACCTTCTGTACTCCTTTGTGCGCTGTAGAGATACCTTCTGTACTCCTTTGTACGCTGTAGAGATACCTCGTGTACTCCTTTGTACGTTCTAGAGATATTTCCTATACTCCATTGTGCGCTGTAGAGATACCTTCTGTACTCCTTTGTGCGCTGTAGAGATACCTTCTGTACTCCTTTGTGCGCTGTAGAGATACCTTCTGTACTCCTTTGTACGCTGTAGAGATACCTAGTGTACTCCTTTGTACGTTCTAGAGATATTTCCTGTACTCCTTTGTGCGCTGTAGAGATACCTTCTGTACTCCTTTGTGCGATGTAGAGATACCTTCTGTACTCCTTTGTGCGCTGTAGAGATACCTTCTGTACTCCTTTGTACGCTGTAGAGATACCTTCTGTACTCCTTTGTGCGCTGTAGAGATACCTTCTGTACTCCTTTGTACGCTGTAGAGATACCTCGTGTACTCCTTTGTACGTTCTAGAGATATTTCCTGTACTCCTTTGTGCGCTGTAGAGATACCTTTTGTACTCCTTTGTACGCTGTAGAGATACCTAGTGTACTCCTTTGTACGTTCTAGAGATATTTCCTGTACTCCTTTGTACGCTGTAGAGATACCTCGTGTACTCCTTTGTACGTTCTAGAGATATTTCCTGTACTCCTTTGTACGCTGTAGAGATACCTCGTGTACTCCTTTGTACGTTCTAGAGATATTTCCTGTACTCCTTTGTGCGCTGTAGAGATACATTCTGTACTCCTTTGTGCGCTGTAGAGATACCTTCTGTACTCCTTTGTGCGCTGTAGAGATACCTTCAGTACTCCTTTGTACGGTGTAGAGATACCTCGTGTACTCCTTTGTACGTTCTAGAGATATTTCCTGTACTCCTTTGTGCGCTGTAGAGATACCTTCTGTACTCCTTTGTGCGCTGTAGAGATACCTTCTGTACTCCTTTGTGCGCTGTAGAGATACCTTCTGTACTCCTTTGTGCGCTGTAGAGATACATTCTGTTCTCCTTTGTACGCTGTAGAGATACCTCGTGTACTCCTTTGTACGTTCTAGAGATATTTCCTGTACTTCTTTGTGCGCTGTAGAGATACCTTCTGTACTCCTTTGTGCGCTGTAGAGATACCTTCTGTACTCCTTTGTGCGCTGTAGAGATACCTTCTGTACTCCTTTGTGCGCTGTAGAGATACCTCGTGTACTCCTTTGTACGTTCTAGAGATATTTCCTGTACTCCTTTGTGCGCTGTAGAGATACCTTCTGTACTCCTTTTTGCGCTGTAGAGATACCTTCTGTACTCCTTTGTGCGCTGTAGAGATACCTTCTGTACTCCTTTGTGCGCTCTAGAGATACCTTCTGTACTCCTTTGTGCGCTGTAGAGATACCTTCTGTACTCCTTTGTACGCTGTAGAGATACCTTCTGTACTCCTTTGTGCGCTGTAGAGATACCTTCTGTACTCCTTTGTACGCTGTAGAGATACCTCGTGTACTCCTTTGTACGTTCTAGAGATATTTCCTGTACTCCTTCGTGCGCTGTTGAGATATCTTCTGTACTCCTTTGTGCGCTGTAGAGATACCTTCTGTACTCCTTTATGCGCTGTAGAGATACCTTCTGTACTCCTTTGTGCGCTGTAGAGATACCTTCTGTACTCCTTTGTGCGCTGTAGAGATACCTTCTGTACTCCTTTGTGCAATGTAGAGATACCTTCTGTACTCCTTTGTACGCTGTAGAGATACCTCGTGTACTCCTTTGTACGTTCTAGAGATATTTCCTGTACTCCTTTGTGCGCAGTAGAGATACCTTCTGTACTCCTTTGTGCGCTGTAGAGATACCTTCTGTACTCCTTTGTGCGCTGTAGAGATACCTTCTGTACTCCTTTGTACGCTGTAGAGATACCTCGTGTACTCCTTTGTACGTTCTAGAGATATTTCCTGTACTCCTTTGTGCGCTGTAGAGATACCTTCTGTACTCATTTGTGCGCTGTAGAGATACCTTCTGTACTCCTTTGTGCGCTGTAGAGATACCTTCTGTACTCATTTGTGCGCTGTAGAGATACCTTCTGTACTCCTTTGTGCGCTGTAGAGATACCTTCTGTACTCCTTTGTGCGCTGTAGAGATACCTTCTGTACTCCTTTGTACGCTGTAGAGATACCTCGTGTACTCCTTTGTACGTTCTAGAGATATTTACTGTACTCCTTTGTGCGCTGTAGAGATACCTTCTGTACTTCTTTGTGCGCTGTAGAGATACCTTCTGTACTCCTTTGTGCGCTGTAGAGATACCTTCTGTACTTCTTTGTGCGCTGTAGAGATACCTTCTGTACTCCTTTGTACGCTGTAGAGATACCTCGTGTACTCCTTTGTATGTTCTAGAGATATTTCCTGTACTCCTTTGTGCGCTGTAGAGATACCTTCTGTACTCCTTTGTGCGCTGTAGAGATACCTTCTGTACTCCTTTGTGCGCTGTAGAGATACCTTCTGTACTCCTTTGTACGCTGTAGAGATACCTCGTGTACTCCTTTGCACGTTCTAGAGATATTTCCTGTACTCCTTTGTGCGCTGTAGAGATACCTTCTGTACTCCTTTGTGCGCTGTAGAGATACCTTCTGTACTCCTTTGTGCGCTGTAGAGATACCTTCTGTACTCCTTTGTGCGCTGTAGAGATACCTTCTGTACTCCTTTGTGCGCTGTAGAGATACCTTCTGTCCTCCTTTGTGCGCTGTAGAGATATCTTCTGTACTCCTTTGTACGCTGTAGAGATACCTCGTGTACTCCTTTGTACGTTCTAGAGATATTTCCTGTACTCCTTTGTGCGCTGTAGAGATACCTTCTGTACTCCTTTGTGCGCTGTAGAGATACCTTCTGTACTCCTTTGTGCGCTGTAGAGATACCTTCTGTACTCCTTTGTGCGCTGTAGAGATACCTTCTGTACACCTTTGTGCGCTGTAGAGATACCTTCTGTCCTCCTTTGTGCGCTGTAGAGATATCTTCTGTACTCCTTTGTACGCTGTAGAGATACCTCGTGTACTCTTTTGTACGTTCTAGAGATATTTCCTGTACCCCTTTGTGCGCTGTAGAGATACCTTCTGTACTCCTTTGTGCGCTGTAGAGATACCTTCTGTACTCCTTTGTGCACTGTAGAGATACCCTCTGTACTCCTTTGTGCGCTGTAGAGATACCTTCTGTACTCCTTTGTGCGCTGTAGAGATACCTTCTGTACTCCTTTGTGCGCTGTAGAGATACCTTCTGTACTCCTTTGTGCGCTGTAGAGATACCTTCTGTACTCCTTTGTGCGCTGTTGAGATACCTTCTGTACTCCTCTGTGCGCTGTAGAGATACCTTCTGTACTCCTTTGTACGCTGTAGAGATACCTCGTGTACTCCTTTGTACGTTCTAGAGATATTTCCTGTACTCCTTTGTGCGCTGTAGAGATACCTTCTGTACTCCTTTGTGCGCTGTAGAGATACCTTCTGTACTCCTTTGTGCGCTGTAGAGATACCTTCTGTACTCCTTTGTGCGCTGTAGAGATACCTTCTGTACTCCTTTGTACGCTGTAGAGATACCTCGTGTACTCCTTTGTACGTTCTAGAGATATTTCCTGTACTCCATTGTGCGCTGTAGAGATACCTTCTGTACTCCTTTGTGCGCTGTAGAGATACCTTCTGTACTCCTTTGTGCGCTGTAGAGATACCTTCTGTACTCCTTTGTACGCTGTAGAGATACCTAGTGTACTCCTTTGTTCGTTCTAGAGATATTTCCTGTACTCCTTTGTGCGCTGTAGAGATACCTTCTGTACTCCTTTGTGCGATGTAGAGATACCTTCTGTACTCCTTTGTGCGCTGTAGAGATACCTTCTGTACTCCTTTGTACGCTGTAGAGATACCTTCTGTACTCCTTTGTGCGCTGTAGAGATACCTTCTGTACTCCTTTGTACGCTGTAGAGATACCTCGTGTACTCCTTTGTACGTTCTAGAGATATTTCCTGTACTCCTTTGTGCGCTGTAGAGATACCTTCTGTACTCCTTTGTACGCTGTAGAGATACCTAGTGTACTCCTTTGTACGTTCTAGAGATATTTCCTGTACTCCTTTGTACGCTGTAGAGATACCTCGTGTACTCCTTTGTACGTTCTAGAGATATTTCCTGTACTCCTTTGTACGCTGTAGAGATACCTCGTGTACTCCTTTGTACGTTCTAGAGATATTTCCTGTACTCCTTTGTGCGCTGTAGAGATACATTCTGTACTCCTTTGTGCGCTGTAGAGATACCTTCTGTACTCCTTTGTGTGCTGTAGAGATACCTTCAGTACTCCTTTGTACGGTGTAGAGATACCTCGTGTACTCCTTTGTACGTTCTAGAGATATTTCCTGTACTCCTTTGTGCGCTGTAGAGATACCTTCTGTACTCCTTTGTGCGCTGTAGAGATACCTTCTGTACTCCTTTGTGCGCTGTAGAGATACCTTCTGTACTCCTTTGTGCGCTGTAGAGATACATTCTGTTCTCCTTTGTACGCTGTAGAGATACCTCGTGTACTCCTTTGTACGTTCTAGAGATATTTCCTGTACTTCTTTGTGCGCTGTAGAGATACCTTCTGTACTCCTTTGTGCGCTGTAGAGATACCTTCTGTACTCCTTTGTGCGCTGTAGAGATACCTTCTGTACTCCTTTGTGCGCTGTAGAGATACCTCGTGTACTCCTTTGTACGTTCTAGAGATATTTCCTGTACTCCTTTGTGCGCTGTAGAGATACCTTCTGTACTCCTTTTTGCGCTGTAGAGATACCTTCTGTACTCCTTTGTGCGCTGTAGAGATACCTTCTGTACTCCTTTGTGCGCTCTAGAGATACCTTCTGTACTCCTTTGTGCGCTGTAGAGATACCTTCTGTACTCCTTTGTACGCTGTAGAGATACCTTCTGTACTCCTTTGTGCGCTGTAGAGATACCTTCTGTACTCCTTTGTACGCTGTAGAGATACCTCGTGTACTCCTTTGTACGTTCTAGAGATATTTCCTGTACTCCTTCGTGCGCTGTTGAGATATCTTCTGTACTCCTTTGTGCGCTGTAGAGATACCTTCTGTACTCCTTTATGCGCTGTAGAGATACCTTCTGTACTCCTTTGTGCGCTGTAGAGATACCTTCTGTACTCCTTTGTGCGCTGTAGAGATACCTTCTGTACTCCTTTGTGCAATGTAGAGATACCTTCTGTACTCCTTTGTACGCTGTAGAGATACCTCGTGTACTCCTTTGTACGTTCTAGAGATATTTCCTGTACTCCTTTGTGCGCAGTAGAGATACCTTCTGTACTCCTTTGTGCGCTGTAGAGATACCTTCTGTACTCCTTTGTGCGCTGTAGAGATACCTTCTGTACTCCTTTGTACGCTGTAGAGATACCTCGTGTACTCCTTTGTACGTTCTAGAGATATTTCCTGTACTCCTTTGTGCGCTGTAGAGATACCTTCTGTACTCATTTGTGCGCTGTAGAGATACCTTCTGTACTCCTTTGTGCGCTGTAGAGATACCTTCTGTACTCATTTGTGCGCTGTAGAGATACCTTCTGTACTCCTTTGTGCGCTGTAGAGATACCTTCTGTACTCCTTTGTGCGCTGTAGAGATACCTTCTGTACTCCTTTGTACGCTGTAGAGATACCTCGTGTACTCCTTTGTACGTTCTAGAGATATTTACTGTACTCCTTTGTGCGCTGTAGAGATACCTTCTGTACTTCTTTGTGCGCTGTAGAGATACCTTCTGTACTCCTTTGTGCGCTGTAGAGATACCTTCTGTACTTCTTTGTGCGCTGTAGAGATACCTTCTGTACTCCTTTGTACGCTGTAGAGATACCTCGTGTACTCCTTTGTATGTTCTAGAGATATTTCCTGTACTCCTTTGTGCGCTGTAGAGATACCTTCTGTACTCCTTTGTGCGCTGTAGAGATACCTTCTGTACTCCTTTGTGCGCTGTAGAGATACCTTCTGTACTCCTTTGTACGCTGTAGAGATACCTCGTGTACTCCTTTGTACGTTCTAGAGATATTTCCTGTACTCCTTTGTGCGCTGTAGAGATACCTTCTGTACTCCTTTGTGCGCTGTAGAGATACCTTCTGTACTCCTTTGTGCGCTGTAGAGATACCTTCTGTACTCCTTTGTGCGCTGTAGAGATACCTTCTGTACTCCTTTGTGCGCTGTAGAGATACCTTCTGTCCTCCTTTGTGCGCTGTAGAGATATCTTCTGTACTCCTTTGTACGCTGTAGAGATACCTCGTGTACTCCTTTGTACGTTCTAGAGATATTTCCTGTACTCCTTTGTGCGCTGTAGAGATACCTTCTGTACTCCTTTGTGCGCTGTAGAGATACCTTCTGTACTCCTTTGTGCGCTGTAGAGATACCTTCTGTACTCCTTTGTGCGCTGTAGAGATACCTTCTGTACTCCTTTGTGCGCTGTAGAGATACCTTCTGTACTCCTTTGTGAGCTGTAGAGATACCTTCTGTACTCCTTTGTGCGCTGTAGAGATTCCTTCTGTACTCCTTTGTGCGCTGTAGAGATACCTTCTGTACTCCTTTGTGCGCTGTAGAGATACCTTCTGTACTCCTTTGTGCGCTGTAGAGATACCTCGTGTACTCCTTTGTACGTTCTAGAGATATTTCCTGTACTCCTTTGTGCGCTGTAGAGATACCTTCTGTACTCCTTTGTGCGCTGTAGAGATACCTTCTGTACTCCTTTGTGCGCTGTAGAGATACCTTCTGTACTCCTTTGTGCGCTGTAGAGATACCTTCTGTACTCCTTTGTACGCTGTAGAGATACCTCGTGGACTCCTTTGTACGTTCGTGAGATATTTCCTGTACTCCTTTGTGCGCTGTAGAGATACCTTCTTTACTCCTTTGTGCGCTGTAGAGATACCTTCTGTACTCCTTTGTGCGCTGTAGAGATACCTTCTGTACTCCTTTGTGCGCTGTAGAGATACCTTCTGTACTCCTTTGTACGCTGTAGAGATACCTCGTGTACTCCTTTGTTCGTTCTAGAGATATTTCCTGTACTCCTTTGTGCGCTGTAGAGATACCTTCTGTACTCCTTTGTGCGCTGTAGAGATACCTTCTGTACTCCTTTGTGCGCTGTAGAGATACCTTCTGTACTCCTTTGTGCGCTGTAGAGATACCTTCTGTACTCCTTTGTACGTTCTAGAGATATTTACTGTACTCCTTTGTGCGCTGTAGAGATACCTTCTGTACTCCTTTGTACGCTGTAGAGATACCTCGTGTACTCCTTTGTACGTTCTAGAGATATTTCCTGTACTCCTTTGTGCGCTGTAGAGATACCTTCTGTACTCCTTTGTGCGCTGTAGAGATACCTTCTGTACTCCTTTGTGCGCTGTAGAGATACCTTCTGTACTCCTTTGTACGCTGTAGAGATACCTCGTGTACTCCTTTGTACGTTCTAGAGATATTTCCTGTACTCCTTTGTGCGCTGTAGAGATACCTTCTGTACTCCTTTGTGCGCTGTAGAGATACCTTCTGTACTCCTTTGTGCGCTGTAGAGATACCTTCTGTACTCCTTTGTGCGCTGTAGAGATACCTTCTGTACTCCTTTGTGCGCTGTAGAGATACCTTCTGTACTCCTTTGTACGCTTAAGAGATACCTCGTGTACTCCTTTGTACGTTCTAGAGATATTTCCTGTACTCCTTTGTGTGCTGTAGAGATACCTTCTGTACATCTTTGTGCGCTGTAGAGATACCTTCTGTACTCCTTTGTGCGCTGTAGAGATACCTTCTGTACTCCTTTGTGCGCTCTAGAGATACCTTCTGTACTCCTTTGTACGCTGTAGAGATACCTCGTGTACTCCTTTGTACGTTCTAGAGATATTTCCTGTACTCCTTTGTGCGCTGAAGAGATACCTTCCTTACTCCTTTGTGCGCTGTAGAGATACCTTCTGTACTCCTTTGTGCGCTGTAGAGATACCTTCTGTACTCCTTTGTACGCTGTAGAGATACCTCGTGTACTCCTTTGTACGTTCTAGAGATATTTCCTGTTCTCCTTTGTGCGCTGTAGAGATACCTTCTGTACTCCTTTGTGCGCTGTAGAGATACCTTCTGTACTCCTTTGTGCGCTGTAGAGATACCTTCTGTACTCCTTTGTGCGCTGTAGAGATACCTTCTGTACTCCTTTGTACGCTGTAGAGATGCCTCGTGTACTCCTTTGTACGTTCTAGAGATATTTCCTGTACTCCTTTGTGCGCTGTAGAGATACCTTCTGTACTCCTTTGTGCGCTGTAGAGATACCTTCTGTACTCCTTTGTGCGCTGTAGAGATACCTTCTGTACTCCTTTGTACGTTCTAGAGATATTTCCTGTACTCCTTTGTGCGCTGTAGAGATACCTTCTGTACTCCTTTGTACGCTGTAGAGATACCTCGTGTACTCCTTTGTACGTTCTAGAGATATTTCCTGTACTCCTTTGTGCGCTGTAGAGATACCTTCTGTACTCCTTTGTGCGCTGTAGAGATACCTTCTGTACTCCTTTGTGCGCTGTAGAGATACCTTCTGTACTCCTTTGTACGCTGTAGAGATACCTCGTGTACTCCTTTGTACGTTCTAGAGATATTTCCTGTACTCCTTTGTGCGCTGTAGAGATACCTTCTGTACTCCTTTGTGCGCTGTAGAGATACCTTCTGTACTCCTTTGTGCGCTGTAGAGATACCTTCTGTACTCCTTTGTACGCTGTAGAGATACCTTCTGTACTCCTTTGTGCGCTGTAGAGATACCTTCTGTACTCCTTTGTACGCTTTAGAGATACCTCGTGTACTCCTTTGTACGTTCTAGAGATATTTCCTGTACTCCTTTGTGCGCTGTAGAGATACCTTCTGTACTCCTTTGTGCGCTGTAGAGATACCTTCTGTACTCCTTTGTGCGCTGTAGAGATACCTTCTGTACTCCTTTGTGCGCTGTAGAGATACCTTCTGTACTCCTTTGTGCGCCGTAGAGATACCTTCTGTACTCCTTTGTGCGCTGTAGAGATACCTTCTGTACTCCTTTGTGCGCTGTAGAGATACCTTCTGTACTCCTTTGTACGTTCTAGAGATATTTCCTGTACTCCTTTGTGCGCTGTAGAGATACCTTCTGTACTCCTTTGTGCGCTGTAGAGATACCTTCTGTACTCCTTTGTGCGCTGTAGAGATACCTCGTGTACTCCTTTGTACGTTCTAGAGATATTTCCTGTTTTCCTTTGTGCGCTGTAGAGAAACCTTCTGTACTCCTTTGTGCGCTGTAGAGATACCTTCTGTACTCCTTTGTGCGCTGTAGAGATACCTTCTGTACTCCTTTGTGCGCTGTAGAGATACCTTCTGTACTCCTTTGTGCGCTGTAGAGATACCTTCTGTACTCCTTTGTACGCTGTAGAGATACCTCGTGTACTCCTTTGTACGTTCTAGAGATATTTCCTGTACACCTTTGTGCGCTGTAGAGATACCTTCTGTACTCCTTTGTGCGCTGTAGAGATACCTTCTGTACTCCTTTGTGCGCTGTAGAGATACCTTCTGTACACCTTTGTGCGCTGTAGAGATACCTTCTGTACTCCTTTGTGCGCTGTAGAGATACCTTCTGTACTCCTTTGTGCGCTGTAGAGATATCTTCTGTACTCCTTTGTGCGCTGTAGAGATACCTTCTGTACTCCTTTGTACGCTGTAGAGATACCTCGTGTACTCCTTTGTACGTTCTAGAGATATTTCCTGTACTCCTTTGTGCGCTGTAGAGATACCTTCTGTACTCCTTTGTGCGCTGTAGAGATACCTTCTGTACTCCTTTGTGCGCTGTAGAGATCCTTCTGTACTCCTTTGTGCACTGTAGAGATACCTTCTTTACTCCTATGTGCGCTGTAGAGATACCTTCTGTACTCCTTTGTGCGCTGTAGAGATACCTTCTGTACTCCTTTGTACGCTGAAGAGATACCTCGTGTACTCCTTTGTACGTTCTAGAGATATTTCCTGTACTCCTTTGTGCGCTGTAGAGAGACCATCTGTACTCCTTTGTGCGCTGTAGAGATACCTTCTGTACTCCTTTGTGCGCTGTAGAGATACCTTCTGTACTCCTTTGTGCGCTGTAGAGATACCTTCTGTACTCCTTTGTGCGCTGTAGAGATACCTTCTGTACTCTTTTGTGCGCTGTAGAGATACCTTCTGTACTCCTTTGTGCGCTGTAGAGATACCTTCTGTACTCCTTTGTGCGCTGTAGAGATACCTTCTGTTCTCCTTTGTGGGCTGTAGAAATACCTTCTGTACTCCTTTGTGCGCTGTAGAGATACCTTCTGTACTCCTTTGTGCGCTGTAGAGATACCTTCTGTACTCCTTTGTGCGCTGTAGAGATACCTCGTGTACTCCTTTGTACGTTCTAGAGATATTTCCTGTACTCCTTTGTGCGCTGTAGAGATACCTTCTGTACTCCTTTGTGCGCTGTAGAGATACCTTCTGTACTCCTTTGTGCGCTGTAGAGATACCTTCTGTACTACTTTGTACGCTGTAGAGATATTTCCTGTACTCCTTTGTGCGCTGTAGAGATACCTTCTGTACTCCTTTGTGCGCTGTAGAGATACCTTCTGTACTCCTTTGTGCGCTGTAGAGATAGCTTCTGTACTCATTTGTGCGCTGTAGAGATACCTTCTGTACTCCTTTTTGCGCTGTAGAGATACCTTCTGTACTCCTTTGTACGCTGTAGAGATACCTCGTGTACTCCTTTGTACGTTCTAGAGATATTTCCTGTACTCCTTTGTGCGCTGTAGAGATACCTTCTGTACTCCTTTGTGCGCTGTAGAGATACCTTCTGTACTCCTTTGTGCGCTGTAGAGATACCTTCTGTACTCCTTTGTGCGCTGTAGAGATACCTTCTGTACTCCTTTGTACGCTGTAGAGATACCTCGTGTACTCCTTTGTACGTTCTAGAGATATTTCCTGTACTCCTTTGCGCGCTGTAGAGATACCTTCTGTACTCCTTTGTGCGCTGTAGAGATACCTTTTGTACTCCTTTGTGCGCTGTAGAGATACCTTCTGTACTCCTTTGTGCGCTGTAGAGATACCTTCTGTTCTCCTTTGTAAGCTGTAGAGATACCTTCTGTACTCCTTTGTACGCTGTAGAGATACCTCGTGTACTCCTTTGTACGTTCTAGAGATATTTCCTGTACTCCTTTGTGCGCTGTAGAGATACCTTCTGTACTCCTTTGTGCGCTGTAGAGATACCTTCTGTACTCCTTTGTACGCTGTAGAGATACCTCGTGTACTCCTTTGTACGTTCTAGAGATATTTCCTGTACTTCTTTGTGCGCTGTAGAGATACCTTCTGTACTCCTTTGTGCGCTGTAGAGATACCTTCTGTACTCCTTTGTGCGCTGCAGAGATACCTTCTGTACTCCTTTGTACGCTGTAGAGATACCTCGTGTACTCCTTTGTACGTTCTAGAGATATTTCCTGTACTCCTTTGTGCGCTGTAGAGATACCTTCTGTACTCCTTTGTATGCTGTAGAGATACCTCGTGTACTCCTTTGTACGTTCTAGAGATATTTCCTGTACTCCTTTGTGCGCTGTAGAGATACCTTCTGTACTCCTTTGTGCGCTGTAGAGATACCTTCTGTACTCCTTTGTGCGCTGTAGAGATACCTTCTGTACTCCTTTGTACGCTGTAGAGATACCTTCTGTACTCCTTTGTGCGCTGTAGAGATACCTTCTGTACTCCTTTGTACGCTGTAGAGATACCTCGTGTACTCCTTTGTACGTTCTAGAGATATTTCCTGTACTCCTTTGTGCGCTGTAGAGATACCTTCTGTACTCCTTTGTGCGCTGTAGAGATACCTTCTGTACTCCTTTGTGCGCTGTAGAGATACCTTCTGTACTCCTTTGTGCGCTGTAGAGATACCTTCTGTACTCCTTTGTGCGCTGTAGAGATACCTTCTGTACTCCTTTGTGCGCTGTAGAGATACCTTCTGTACTCCTTTGTGCGCTGTAGAGATACCTCGTGTACTCCTTTGTACGTTCTAGAGATATTTCCTGTACTCCTTTGTGCGCTGTAGAGATACCTTCTGTACTCCTTTGTGCGCTGTAGAGATACCTTCTGAACTCCTTTGTGCGCTGTAGAGATACCTCGTGTACTCCTTTGTACGTTCTAGAGATATTTCCTGTACTCCTTTGGGCGCTGTAGAGATACCTTCTGTACTCCTTTGTGCGCTGTAGAGATACCTTCTGTACTCCTTTGTGCGCTGTAGAGATACCTTCTGTACTCCTTTGTGCGCTGTAGAGATACCTTCTGTACTCCTTTGTGCGCTGTAGAGATACCTTCTGTACTCCTTTGTACGCTGTAGAGATACCTCGTGTACTCCTTTGTACGTTCTAGAGATATTTCCTGTACTCCTTTGTGCGCTGTAGAGATACCTTCTGTACTCCTTTGTGCGCTGTAGAGATACCTTCTGTACTCCTTTGTGCGCTGTAGAGATACCTTCTGTACTCCTTTGTGCGCTGTAGAGATACCTTCTGTACTCCTTTGTACGCTGTAGAGATACCTCGTGTACTTCTTTGTACGTTCTAGAGATATTTCCTGTACTCCTTTGTGCGCTGTAGAGATACCTTCTGTACTCCTTTGTGCGCTGTAGAGATACCTTCTGTACTCCTTTGTACGCTGTAGAGATACCTCGTGTACTCCTTTGTACGTTCTAGAGATATTTCCTGTACTCCTTTGTGCGCTGTAGAGATACCTTCTGTACTCCTTTGTGCGCTGTAGAGATACCTTCTGTACTCCTTTGTGCGCTGTAGAGATACCTTCTGTACTCCTTTGTGCGCTGTAGAGATACCTTCTGTACTCCTTTGTACGCTGTAGAGATACCTCGTGTACTCCTTTGTACGTTCTAGAGATATTTCCTGTACTCCTTTGTGCGCTGTAGAGATACCTTCTGCACTCCTTTGTGCGCTGTAGAGATACCTTCTGTACTCCTTTGTACGCTGTAGAGATACCTTCTGTACTCCTTTGTACGCTGTAGAGATACCTCGTGTACTCATTTGTAGGTTCTAGAGATATTTCCTGTACTCCTTTGTGCGCTGTAGAGATACCTTCTGTACTCCTTTGTGCGCTGTAGAGATACCCTCTGTACTCCTTTGTGCGCTGTAGAGATACCTTCTGTACTCCTTTGTACGCTGTAGAGATACCTCGTGTACTCCTTTGCACGTTCTAGAGATATTTCCTGTACTCCTTTGTGCGCTGTAGAGATACCTTCTGTACTCCTTTGTGCGCTGTAGAGATACCTTCTGTACTCCTTTGTGCGCTGTAGAGATACCTTCTGTACTCCTTTGTGCGCTGTAGAGATACCTTCTGTACTCCTTTGTGCGCTGTAGAGATACCTTCTGTACTCCTTTGTACGCTGTAGAAATACCTCGTGTACTCCTTTGTACTTCTAGAGATATTTCCTGTACTCCTTTGTGCGCTGTAGGGATACCTTCTGTACTCCTTTGTGCGCTGTAGAGATACCTTCTGTACTCCTTTGTGCGCTGTAAAGACACCTTCTGTACTCCTTTGTGCGCTGTAGAGATACCTTCTGTACTCCTTTGTACGCTGTAGAGATACCTCGTGTACTCCTTTGTACGTTCTAGAGATATTTCCTGTACTCCTTTGTGCGCTGTAGAGATACCTTCTGTACTCCTTTGTGCGCTGTAGAGATACCTTCTGTACTCCTTTGTGCGCTGAAGAGATACCTCGTGTACTCCTTTGTACGTTCTAGAGATATTTCCTGTACTCCTTTGTGCGCTGTAGAGATACCTTCTGTACTCCTGTGTGCGCTGTAGAGATACCTTCTGTACTCCTTTGTGCGCTGTATAGATACCTTCTGTACTCCTTTGTGCGCTGTAGAGATACCTTCTGTACTCCTTTGTACGCTGTAGAGATATTTCCTGTACTCTTTTGTGCGCTGTAGAGATACCTTCTGTACTCCTTTGTGCGCTGTAGAGATACCTTCTGTACTCCTTTGTGCGCTGTAGAGATACCTTCTGTACTCCTTTGTGCGCTGTAGAGATACCTTCTGTACTCCTTTGTGCGCTGTAGAGATACCTTCTGTACTCCTTTGTACGCTGTAGAGATACCTTCTGTACTCCTTTGTGCGCTGTAGAGATACCTTCTGTACTCCTTTGTACGCTGTAGAGATACCTCGTGTACTCCTTTGTACGTTCTAGAGATATTTCCTGTACTCCTTTGTGCGCTGTAGAGATACCTTCTGTACTCCTTTGTGCGCTGTAGAGATACCTTCTGTACTCCTTTGTACGCTGTAGAGATACCTCGTGTACTTCTTTGTACGTTCTAGAGATATTTCCTGTACTCCTTTGTGCGCTGTAGAGATACCTTCTGTACTCCTTTGTGCGCTGTAGAGATACCTTCTGTACTCCTTTGTACGCTGAAGAGATACCTCGTGTACTCCTTTGTACGTTCTAGAGATATTTCCTGTACTCCTTTGTGCGCTGTAGAGATACCTTCTGTACTCCTTTGTGCGCTGTAGAGATACCTTCTGTACTCCTTTGTGCGCTGTAGAGATACCTTCTGTACTCCTTTGTGCGCTGTAGAGATACCTTCTGTACTCCTTTGTACGCTGTAGAGATACCTCGTGTACTCCTTTGTAGGTTCTAGAGATATTTCCTGTACTCCTTTGTGCGCTGTAGAGATACCTTCTGCACTCCTTTGTGCGCTGTAGAGATACCTTCTGTACTCCTTTGTACGCTGTAGAGATACCTTCTGTACTCCTTTGTACGCTGTAGAGATACCTCGTGTACTCCTTTGTAGGTTCTAGAGATATTTCCTGTACTCCTTTGTGCGCTGTAGAGATACCTTCTGTACTCCTTTGTGCGCTGTAGAGATACCCTCTGTACTCCTTTGTGCGCTGTAGAGATACCTTCTGTACTCCTTTGTACGCTGTAGAGATACCTCGTGTACTCCTTTGCACGTTCTAGAGATATTTCCTGTACTCCTTTGTGCGCTGTAGAGATACCTTCTGTACTCCTTTGTGCGCTGTAGAGATACCTTCTGTACTCCTTTGTGCGCTGTAGAGATACCTTCTGTACTCCTTTGTGCGCTGTAGAGATACCTTCTGTACTCCTTTGTGCGCTGTAGAGAGACCTTCTGTACTCCTTTGTACGCTGTAGAAATACCTCGTGTACTCCTTTGTACGTTCTAGAGATATTTCCTGTACTCCTTTGTGCGCTGTAGAGATACCTTCTGTACTCCTTTGTGCGCTGTAGAGATACCTTCTGTACTCCTTTGTGCGCTGTAAAGACACCTTCTGTACTCCTTTGTGCGCTGTAGAGATACCTTCTGTACTCCTTTGTACGCTGTAGAGATACCTTCTGTACTCCTTTGTGCGCTGTAGAGATACCTTCTGTACTCCTTCGTACGCTGTAGAGATACCTCATGTACTCCTTTGTACGTTCTAGAGATATTTCCTTTACTTCTTTGTGCGCTGTAGAGATACCTTCTGTACTCCTTTGTGCGCTGTAGAGATACCTTCTGTACTCCTTTGTGCGCTGTAGAGAGACCCTCTGTACTCCTTTGTGCGCTGTAGAGATACCTTCTGTACTTCTTTGTACGCTGTAGAGATACCTCGTGTACTCCTTTGTACGTTCTAGAGATATTTCCTGTACTCCTTTGTGCGCTGTAGAGATACCTTCTGTACTCCTTTGTGCGCTGTAGAGATACCTTCTGTACTCCTTTGTGCGCTGTAGAGATACCTTCTGTACTCCTTTGTACGCTGTAGAGATACCTCGTGTACTCCTTTGTACGTTCTAGAGATATTTCCTGTACTCCTTTGTGCGCTGTAGAGATACCTTCTGTACTCCTTTGTGCGCTGTAGAGATACCTTCTGTACTCCTTTGTGCGCTGTAGAGATACCTTCTGTACTCCTTTGTGCGCTGTAGAGATACCTTCTGTACTCCTTTGTGCGCTGTAGAGATACCTTCTGTACTCCTTTGTGCGCTGTAGAGATACCTTCTGTACTCCTTTGTACGTTCTAGAAATATTTCATGTTCTCCTTTGTGCGCTGTAGAGATCCCTTCTGTACTCCTTTGTACGCTGTAGAGATACCTCGTGTACTCCTTTGTACGTTCTAGAGATATTTCCTGTACTCCTTTGTGCGCTGTAGAGATACCTTCTGTACTCCTTTGTGCGCTGTAGAGATACCTTCTGTACTCCTTTGTGTGCTGTAGAGATACCTTCTGTACTCCTTTGTACGCTGTAGAGATACCTCGTGTACTCCTTTGTACGTTCTAGAGATATTTCCTGTACTCCTTTGTGCGCTGTAGAGATACCTTCTGTACTCCTTTGTGCGCTGTAGAGATACCTTCTGTACTTCTTTGTGCGCTGTAGAGATACCTTCTGTACTCCTTTGTGCGCTGTAGAGATACCTTCTGTACTCCTTTGTGCGCTGTAGAGATACCTTCTGTACTCCTTTGTGCACTGTAGAGATACCTTCTGTACTCCTTTGTACGCTGTAGAGATACCTCGTGTACTCCTTTGTACGTTCTAGAGATATTCCCTGTACTCCTTTGTGCGCTGTAGAGATACCTTCTGTACTCCTTTGTGCGCTGTAGAGATACCTTCTGTACTCCTTTGTGCGCTGTAGAGATACCTTCTGTACTCCTTTGTGCGCTGTAGAGATACCTTCTGTACTCCTTTGTGCGCTGTAGAGATACCTTCTGTACTCCTTTGTGCGCTGTAGAAATACCTTCTGTACTCCTTTGTACGCTGTAGAGATACCTCGTGTACTCCTTTGTACGTTCTAGAGATATTTCCTGTACTCCTTTGTGCGCTGTAGAGATACCTTCTGTACTTCTTTGTGCGCTGTAGAGATACCTTCTGTACTCCTTTGTGCGCTGTAGAGATACCTTCTGTACTTCTTTGTGCGCTGTAGAGATACCTTCTGTACTCCTTTGTACGCTGTAGAGATACCTCGTGTACTCTTTTGTACGTTCTAGAGATATTTCCTGTACTCCTTTGTGCGCTGTAGAGATACCTTCTGTACTCCTTTGTGTGCTGTAGAGATACCTTCTGTACTCCTTTCTGCAGAGATACCTTCTGTACTCCTTTGTACGCTGTAGAGATACCTCGTGTACTCCTTTGTACGTTCTAGAGATATTTCCTGTACTCCTTTGTGCGCTGTAGAGATACCTTCTGTACTCCTTTGTGCGCTGTAGAGATACCTTCTGTACTCCTTTGTGCGCTGTAGAGATACCTTCTGTACTCCTTTGTGCGCTGTAGAGATACCTTCTGTACTCCTTCGTGCGCTGTAGAGATACCTTCTGTACTCCTTTGTGCGCTGTAGAGATACCTTCTGTACTCCTTTGTGCGCTGTAGAGATACCTTCTGTACTCCTTTGTACGCTGTAGAAATACCTCGTGTACTCCTTTGTACGTTCTAGAGATATTTCCTGTACTTCTTTGTGCGCTGTAGAGATACCTTCTGTACTCCTTTGTGCGCTGTAGAGATACCTTCTGTACTCCTTTGTGCGCTGTAAAGATACCTTCTGTACTCCTTTGTGCGCTGTAGAGATACCTTCTGTACTCCTTTGTACGCTGTAGAGATACCTCGTGTACTCCTTTGTACGTTCTAGAGATATTTCTTGTACTCCTTTGTGCGCTGTAGAGATACCTTCTGTACTCCTTTGTGCGCTGTAGAGATACCTTCTGTACTCCTTTGTGCGCTGAAGAGATACCTCGTGTACTCCTTTGTACGTTCTAGAGATATTTCCTGTGCTCCTTTGTGCGCTGTAGAGATACCTTCTGTACTCCTGTGTGCGCTGTAGAGATACCTTCTGTACTCCTTTGTGCGCTGTATAGATACCTTCTGTACTCCTTTGTGCGCTGTAGAGATACCTTCTGTACTCCTTTGTACGCTGTAGAGATATTTCCTGTACTCTTTTGTGCGCTGTAGAGATACCTTCTGTACTCCTTTGTGCGCTGTAGAGATACCTTCTGTACTCCTTTGTGCGCTGTAGAGATACCTTCTGTACTCCTTTGTGCGCTGTAGAGATACCTTCTGTACTCCTTTGTGCGCTGTAGAGATACCTTCTGTACTCCTTTGTACGCTGTAGAGATACCTTCTGTACTCCTTTGTGCGCTGTAGAGATACCTTCTAAACTCCTTTGTACGCTGTAGAGATACCTCGTGTACTCCTTTGTACGTTCTAGAGATATTTCCTGTACTCCTTTGTGCGCTGTAGAGATACCTTCTGTACTCCTTTGTGCGCTGTAGAGATACCTTCTGTACTCCTTTGTGCGCTGTAGAGATACCTTCTGTACTCCTTTGTGCGCTGTAGAGATACCTTCTGTACTCCTTTGTGCGCTGTAGAGATACCTTCTGTACTCCTTTGTGCGCTGTAGAGATACCTTCTGTACTCCTTTGTGTGCTGTAGAGATACCTTCTGTACTCCTTTGTGCGCTGTAGAGATACCTCGTGTACTCCTTTGTACGTTCTAGAGATATTTCCTGTACTCCTTTGTGCGCTGTAGAGATACCTTCTGTACTCATATGTGCGCTGTAGAGATACCTTCTGTACTCCTTTGTGTGCTGTAGAGATACCTTCTGTACTCCTTTGTGCGCTGTAGAGATACCTTCTGTACTCCTTTGTGCGCTGTAGAGATACCTCGTGTACTCCTATGTACGTTCTAGAGATATTTCCTGTACTCCTTTGTGCGCTGCAGAGATACCTTCTGTACTCCTTTGTGCGCTGTAGAGATACCTTCTGTACTCCTTTGTGCGCTGTAGAGATACCTCGTGTACTCCTTTGTACGTTCTAGAGATATTTCTTGTACTCCTTTGTGCGCTGTAGAGATACCTTCTGTACTCCTTTGTGCGCTGTAGAAATACCTTCTGTACTCTTTTGTGCGCTGTAGAGATACCTTCTGTACTCCTTTGTGCGCTGTAGAGATACCTTCTGTACTCCTTTGTGCGCTGTAGAGATACCTTCTGTACTCCTTCGTACGCTGTAGAGATACCTCATGTACTCCTTTGTACGTTCTAGAGATATTTCCTTTACTCCTTTGTGCGCTGTAGAGATACCTTCTGTACTCCTTTGTGCGCTGTAGAGATACCTTCTGTACTCCTTTGTGCGCTGTAGAGAGACCTTCTGTACTCCTTTGTGCGCTGTAGAGATACCTTCTGTACTCCTTTGTACGCTGTAGAGATACCTCGTGTACTCCTTTGTACGTTCTAGAGATATTTCCTGTACTCCTTTGTGCGCTGTAGAGATACCTTCTGTACTCCTTTGTGCGCTGTAGAGATACCTTCTGTACTCCTTTGTGCGCTGTAGAGATACCTTCTGTACTCCTTTGTACGCTGTAGAGATACCTCGTGTACTCCTTTGTACGTTCTAGAGATATTTCCTGTACTCCTTTGTGCACTGTAGAGATACCTTCTGTACTCCTTTGTGCGCTGTAGAGATACCTTCTGTACTCCTTTGTGCGCTGTAGAGATACCTTCTGTACTCCTATGTGCGCTGTAGAGATACCTTCTGTACTCCTTTGTGCGCTGTAGAGATACCTTCTGTACTCCTTTGTGCGCTGTAGAGATACCTTCTGTACTCCTTTGTACGTTCTAGAAATATTTCCTGTTCTCCTTTGTGCGCTGTAGAGATACCTTCTGTACTCCTTTGTACGCTGTAGAGATACCTCGTGTACTCCTTTGTACTTTCTAGAGATATTTCCTGTACTCCTTTGTGCGCTGTAGAGATACCTTCTGTACTCCTTTGTGCGCTGTAGAGATACCTTCTGTTCTCCTCTGTGCGCTGTAGAGATACCTTCTGTACTCCTTTGTACGCTGTAGAGATACCTCGTGTACTCCTTTGTACGTTCTAGAAATATTTCCTGTACTCCTTTGTGCGCTGTAGAGATACCTTCTGTACTCCTTTGTTCGCTGTAGAGATACCTTCTGTACTTCTTTGTGCGCTGTAGAGATACCTTCTGTACTCCTTTGTGCGCTGTAGAGATACCTTCTGTACTCCTTTGTGCGCTGTAGAGATACCTTCTGTACTCTTTTGTGCGCTGTAGAGATACCTTCTGTACTCCTTTGTACGCTGTAGAGATACCTCGTGTACTCCTTTGTACGTTCTAGAGATATTTCCTGTACTCCTTTGTGCGCTGTAGAGATACCTTCTGTACTCCTTTGTGCGCTGTAGAGATACCTTCTGTACTCCTTTGTGCGCTGTAGAGATACCTTCTGTACTCCTTTGTGCGCTGTAGAGATACCTTCTGTACTCCTTTCTGCGCTGTAGAGATACCTTCTGTACTCCTTTGTACGCTGTAGAGATACCTCGTGTACTCCTTTGTACGTTCTAGAGATATTTCCTGTACTCCTTTGTGCGCTGTAGAGATACCTTCTGTACTTCTTTGTGCGCTGTAGAGATACCTTCTGTACTCCTTTGTGCGCTGTAGAGATACCTTCTGTACTTCTTTGTGCGCTGTAGAGATACCTTCTGTACTCCTTTGTACGCTGTAGAGATACCTCGTGTACTCTTTTGTACGTTCTAGAGATATTTCCTGTACTCCTTTGTGCGCTGTAGAGATACCTTCTGTACTCCTTTGTGCGCTGTAGAGATACCTTCTGTACTCCTTTGTGCGCTGTAGAGATACCTTCTGTACTCCTTTGTACGCTGTAGAGATACCTCGTGTACTCCTTTGTACGTTCTAGAGATATTTCCTGTACTCCTTTGTGCGCTGTAGAGATACCTTCTGTACTCCTTTGTGCGCTGTAGAGATACCTTCTGTACTCCTTTGTGCGCTGTAGAGATACCTTCTGTACTCCTTTGTGCGCTGTAGAGATACCTTCTGTACTCCTTTGTGCGCTGTAGAGATACCTTCTGTACTCCTTTGTGCGCTGTAGAGATACCTTCTGTACTCCTTTGTACGCTGTAGAGATACCTCGTGTACTCCTTTGTACGTTCTAGAGATATTTCCTGTACTCCTTTGTGCGCTGTAGAGATACCTTCTGTACTCCTTTGTGCGCTGTAGAGATACCTTCTGTACTCCTTTGTGCGCTGTAGAGATACCTCGTGTACTCCTTTGTACGTTCTAGAGATATTTCCTGTACTCCTTTGGGCGCTGTAGAGATACCTTCTGTACTCCTTTGTGCGCTGTAGAGATACCTTCTGTACTCCTTTGTGCGCTGTAGAGATACCTTCTGTACTCCTTTGTGCGCTGTAGAGATACCTTCTGTACTCCTTTGTGCGCTGTTGAGATACCTTCTGTACTCCTTTGTACGCTGTAGAGATACCTCGTGTACTCCTTTGTACGTTCTAGAGATATTTCCTGTACTCCTTTGTGCGCTGTAGAGATACCTTCTGTACTCCTTTGTGCGCTGTAGAGATACCTTCTGTACTCCTTTGTGCGCTGTAGAGATACCTTCTGTACTCCTTTGTGCGCTGTAGAGATACCTTCTGTACTCCTTTGTACGCTGTAGAGATACCTCGTGTACTTCTTTGTACGTTCTAGGGATATTTCCTGTACTCCTTTGTGCGCTGTAGAGATACCTTCTGTACTCCTTTGTGCGCTGTAGAGATACCTTCTGTACTCCTTTGTACGCTGTAGAGATACCTCGTGTACTACTTTGTACGTTCTAGAGATATTTCCTGTACTCCTTTGTGCGCTGTAGAGATACCTTCTGTACTCCTTTGTGCGCTGTAGAGATACCTTCTGTACTCCTTTGTGCGCTGTAGAGATACCTTCTGTACTCCTTTGTGCGCTGTAGAGATACCTTCTGTACTCCTTTGTACGCTGTAGAGATACCTCGTGTACTCCTTTGTACGTTCTAGAGATATTTCCTGTACTCCTTTGTGCGCTGTAGAGATACCTTCTGCACTCCTTTGTGCGCTTTAGAGATACCTTCTGTACTCCTTTGTACGCTGTAGAGATACCTTCTGTACTCCTTTGTACGCTGTAGAGATACCTCGTGTACTCCTTTGTAGGTTCTAGAGATATTTCCTGTACTCCTTTGTGCGCTGTAGAGATACCTTCTGTACTCCTTTGTGCGCTGTAGAGATACCCTCTCTACTCCTTTGTGCGCTGTAGAGATACCTTCTGTACTCCTTTGTACGCTGTAGAGATACCTCGTGTACTCCTTCGTACGTTCTAGAGATATTTCCTGTACTCCTTTGTGCGCTGTAGAGATACCTTCTGTACTCCTTTGTGCGCTGTAGAGATACCTTCTGTACTCCTTTGTGCGCTGTAGAGATACCTTCTGTACTCCTTTGTGCGCTGTAGAGATACCTTCTGTACTCCTTTGTGCGCTGTAGAGATACCTTCTGTACTCCTTTGTACGCTGTAGAAATACCTCGTGTACTCCTTTGTACGTTCTAGAGATATTTCCTGTACTCCTTTGTGCGCTGTAGAGATACCTTCTGTACTCCTTTGTGCGCTGTAGAGATACCTTCTGTACTCCTTTGTGCGCTGTAAAGATACCTTCTGTACTCCTTTGTGCGCTGTAGAGATACCTTCTGTACTCCTTTGTACGCTGTAGAGATACCTCGTGTACTCCTTTGTACGTTCTAGAGATATTTCCTGTACTCCTTTGTGCGCTGTAGAGATACCTTCTGTACTCCTTTGTGCGCTGTAGAGATACCTTCTGTACTCCTTTGTGCGCTGAAAAGATACCTCGTGTACTCCTTTGTACGTTCTAGAGATATTTCCTGTACTCCTTTGTGCGCTGTAGAGATACCTTCTGTACTCCTGTCTGCGCTGTAGAGATACCTTCTGTACTCCTTTGTGCGCTGTATAGATACCTTCTGTACTCCTTTGTGCGCTGTAGAGATACCTTCTGTACTCCTTTGTACGCTGTAGACATATTTCCTGTACTCTCTTGTGCGCTGTAGAGATACCTTCTGTACTCCTTTGTGCGCTGTAGAGATACCTTCTGTACTCCTTTGTGCGCTGTAGAGATACCTTCTGTACTCCTTTGTGCGCTGTAGAGATACCTTCTGTACTCCTTTGTGCGCTGTAGAGATACCTTCTTTACTCCTTTGTACGCTGTAGAGATACCTTCTGTACTCCTTTGTGCGCTGTAGAGATACCTTCTGTACTCCTTTGTACGCTGTAGAGATACCTCGTGTACTCCTTTGTACGTTCTAGAGATATTTCCTGTACTCCTTTGTGCGCTGTAGAGATACCTTCTGTACTCCTTTGTGCGCTGTAGAGATACCTTCTGTACTCCTTTGTGCGCTGTAGAGATACCTTCTGTACTCCTTTGTGCGCTGTAGAGATACCTTCTGTACTCCTTTGTGCGCTGTAGAGATACCTTCTGTACTCCTATGTGCGCTGTAGAGATACCTTCTGTACTCCTTTGTGCGCTGTAGAGATACCTCGTGTACTCCTTTGTACGTTCTAGAGATATTTCCTGTACTCCTTTGTGCGCTGTAGAGATACCTTCTGTACTCCTTTGTGCGCTGTAGAGATACCTTCTGTACTCCTTTGTGCGCTGTAGAGATACCTTCTGTACTCCTTTGTGCGCTGTAGAGATACCTTCTGTATTCCTTTGTGCGCTGTAGAGATACCTCGTGTACTCCTTTGTACGTTCTAGAGATATTTCCTGTACTCCTTTGTGCGCTGCAGAGATACCTTCTGTACTCCTTTGTGCGCTGTAGAGATACCTTCTGTACTCCTTTGTGCGCTGTAGAGATACCTCGTGTACTCCTTTGTACGTTCTAGAGATATTTCCTGTACTCCTTTGTGCGCTGTAGAGATACCTTCTGTACTCCTTTGTGCGCTGTAGAGATACCTTCTGTACTCTTTTGTGCGCTGTAGAGATACCTTCTGTACTCCTTTGTGCGCTGTAGAGATACATTCTGTACTCCTTTGTGCGCTGTAGAGATACCTTCTGTACTCCTTTGTACGCTGTAGAGATACCTCATGTACTCCTTTGTACGTTCTAGAGATATTTCCTTTACTCCTTTGTGCGCTGTAGAGATACCTTCTGTACTCCTTTGTGCGCTGTAGAGATACCTTCTGTACTCCTTTGTGCGCTGTAGAGAGACCTTCTGTACTCCTTTGTGCGCTGTAGAGATACCTTCTGTACTCCTTTGTACGCTGTAGAGATACCTCGTGTACTCCTTTGTACGTTCTAGAGATATTTCCTGTACTCCTTTGTGCGCTGTAGAGATACCTTCTGTACTCCTTTGTGCGCTGTAGAGATACCTTCTGTACTTTTTTGTGCGCTGTAGAGATACCTTCTGTACTCCTTTGTGCGCTGTAGAGATACCTTCTGTACTCCTTTGTGCGCTGTAGAGATACCTTCTGTACTCCTTTGTGCGCTGTAGAGATACCTTCTGTACTCCTTTGTACGCTGTAGAAATACCTCGTTTACTCCTTTGTACGTTCTAGAGATATTTCCTGTACTCCTTTGTGCGCTGTAGAGATACCTTCTGTACTCCTTTGTGCGCTTTAGAGATACCTTCTGTACTCCTTTTTGCGCTGTAAAGATACCTTCTGTACTCCTTTGTGCGCTGTAGAGATACCTTCTGTACTCCTTTGTACGCTGTAGAGATACCTCGTGTACTCCTTTGTACGTTCTAGAGATATTTCCTGTACTCCTTTGTGCGCTGTAGAGATACCTTCTGTACTCCTTTGTGCGCTGTAGAGATACCTTCTGTACTCCTTTGTGCGCTGAAGAGATACCTCGTGTACTCCTTTGTACGATCTAGAGATATTTCCTGTACTCCTTTGTGCGCTGTAGAGAAACCTTCTGTACTCCTGTGTGCGCTGTAGAGATACCTTCTGTACTCCTTTGTGCGCTGTATAGATACCTTTTGTACTCCTTTGTGCGCTGTAGAGATACCTTCTGTACTCCTTTGTACGCTGTAGAGATATTTCCTGTACTCTTTTGTGCGCTGTAGAGATACCTTCTGTACTCCTTTGTGCGCTGTAGAGATACCTTCTGTACTCCTTTGTACGCTGTAGAGATACCTTCTGTACTCCTTTGTGCGCTGTAGAGATACCTTCTGTACTCCTTTGTACGCTGTAGAGATACCTTCTGTACTCTTTTGTGCGCTGTAGAGATACCTTCTGTACTCCTTTGTGCGCTGTAGAGATACCTTCTGTACTCCTTTGTGCGCTGTAGAGATACCTTCTGTACTCCTTTGTACGCTGTAGAGATACCTTCTGTACTCCTTTGTGCGCTGTAGAGATACCTTCTGTACTCCTTTGTACGCTGTAGAGATACCTCGTGTACTCCTTTGTACGTTCTAGAGATATTTCCTGTACTCCTTTGTGCGCTGTAGAGATACCTTCTGTACTCCTTTGTGCGCTGTAGAGATACCTTCTGTACTCCTTTGTGCGCTGTAGAGATACCTTCTGTACTCCTTTGTGCGCTGTAGAGATACCTTCTGTACTCCTTTGTACGCTGTAGAGATACCTTCTGTACTCCTTTGTGCGCTGTAGAGATACCTTCTGTACTCCTTTGTGCGCTGTAGAGATACCTTCTGTACTCCTTTGTGCGCTGTAGAGATACCTTCTGTACTCCTTTGTGCGCTGTAGAGATACCTCGTGTACTCCTTTGTACGTTCTAGAGATATTTCCTGTACTCCTTTGTGCGCTGTAGAGATACCTTCTGTACTCCTTTGTGCGCTGTAGAGATACCTTCTGTACTCCTTTGTGCGCTGTAGAGATACCTTCTGTACTCCTTTGTGCGCTGTAGAGATACCTTCTGTACTCCTTTGTGCGCTGTAGAGATACCTCGTGTACTCCTTTGTACGTTCTAGAGATATTTCCTATACTCCTTTTTGCGCTGCAGAGATACCTTCTGTACTCCTTTGTGCGCTGTAGAGATACCTTCTGTACTCCTTTGTGCGCTGTAGAGATACCTCGTGTACTCCTTTGTACGTTCTAAAGATATTTCCTGTACTCCTTTGTGCGCTGTAGAGATACCTTCTGTACTCCTTTGTGCGCTGTAGAGATACCTTCTGTACTCCTTTGTGCGCTGTAGAGATACCTTCTGTACTCCTTTGTGCGCTGTAGAGATACCTTCTGTACTCCTTTGTGCGCTGTAGAGATACCTTCTGTACTCCTTTGTACGCTGTAGAGATACCTCATGTACTCCTTTGTACGTTCAAGAGATATTTCCTTTACTCCTTTGTGCGCTGTAGAGATACCTTCTGTACTCCTTTGTGCGCTGTAGAGATACCTTCTGTACTCCTTTGTGCGCTGTAGAGAGACCTTCTGTACTCCTTTGTGCGCTGTAGAGATACCTTCTGTACTTCTTTGTACGCTGTAGAGATACCTCGTGTACTCCTTTGTACGTTCTAGAGATATTTCCTGTACTCCTTTGTGCGCTGTAGAGATACGTTCTGTACTCCTTTGTGCGCTGTAGAGATACCTTCTGTACTCCTTTGTGCGCTGTAGAGATACCTTCTGTACTCCTTTGTGCGCTGTAGAGATACCTTCTGTACTCCTTTGTACGCTGTAGAGATACCTCGTGTACTCCTTTGTACGTTCTAGAGATATTTCCTGTACTCCTTTGTGCGCTGTAGAGATACCTTCTGTACTCCTTTGTGCGCTGTAGAGATACCTTCTGTACTCCTTTGTGCGCTGTAGAGATACCTTCTGTACTCCTTTGTACGTTCTAGAGATATTTCCTGTACTCCTTTGTGCGCTGTAGAGATACCTTCTGTACTCCTTTGTACGCTGTAGAGATACCTCGTGTACTCCTTTGTACGTTCTAGAGATATTTCCTGTACTCCTTTGTGCGCTGTAGAGATACCTTCTGTACTCCTTTGTGCGCTGTAGAGATACCTTCTGTACTCCTTTGTGCGCTGTAGAGATACCTTCTGTACTCCTTTGTACGCTGTAGAGATACCTCGTGTACTCCTTTGTACGTTCTAGAGATATTTCCTGTACTCCTTTGTGCGCTGTAGAGATACCTTCTGTACTCCTTTGTGCGCTGTAGAGATACCTTCTGTACTCCTTTGTGCGCTGTAGAGATACCTTCTGTACTCCTTTGTACGCTGTAGAGATACCTTCTGTACTCCTTTGTGCGCTGTAGAGATACCTTCTGTACTCCTTTGTACGCTTTAGAGATACCTCGTGTACTCCTTTGTACGTTCTAGAGATATTTCCTGTACTTCTTTGTGCGCTGTAGAGATACCTTCTGTACTCCTTTGTGCGCTGTAGAGATACCTTCTGTACTCCTTTGTGCGCTGTAGAGATACCTTCTGTACTCCTTTGTGCGCTGTAGAGATACCTTCTGTACTCCTTTGTGCGCTGTAGAGATACCTTCTGTACTCCTTTGTGCGCTGTAGAGATACCTCGTGTACTCCTTTGTACGTTCTAGAGATATTTCCTGTACTCCTTTGTGCGCTGTAGAGATACCTTCTGTACTCCTCTGTACGCTGTAGAGATACCTCGTGTACTCCTTTGTACGTTCTAGAGATATTTCCTGTACTCCTTTGTGCGCTGTAGAGATACCTTCTGTACTCCTTTGTGCGCTGTAGAGATACCTTCTGTACTCCTTTGTGCGCTGAAGAGATACCTCGTGTACTCCTTTGTACGATCTAGAGATATTTCCTGTACTCCTTTGTGCGCTGTAGAGATACCTTCTGTACTCCTGTGTGCGCTGTAGAGATACCTTCTGTACTCCTTTGTGCGCTGTATAGATACCTTTTGTACTCCTTTGTGCGCTGTAGAGATACCTTCTGTACTCCTTTGTACGCTGTAGAGATATTTCCTGTACTCTTTTGTGCGCTGTAGAGATACCTTCTGTACTCCTTTGTGCGCTGTAGAGATACCTTCTGTACTCCTTTGTACGCTGTAGAGATACCTTCTGTACTCCTTTGTGCGCTGTAGAGATACCTTCTGTACTCCTTTGTACGCTGTAGAGATACCTTCTGTACTCCTTTGTGCGCTGTTGAGATACCTTCTGTACTCCTTTGTGCGCTGTAGAGATACCTTCTGTACTCCTTTGTGCGCTGTAGAGATACCTTCTGTACTCCTTTGTGCGCTGTAGAGATACCTTCTGTACTCCTTTGTGCGCTGTAGAGATACCTCGTGTACTCCTTTGTACGTTCTAGAGATATTTCCTGTACTCCTTTTTGCGCTGCAGAGATACCTTCGGTACTCCTTTGTGCGCTGTAGAGATACCTTCTGTACTCCTTTGTGCGCTGTAGAGATACCTCGTGTACTCCTTTGTACGTTCTAAAGATATTTCCTGTACTCCTTTGTGCGCTGTAGAGATACCTTCTGTACTCCTTTGTGCGCTGTAGAGATACCTTCTGTACTCCTTTGTGCGCTGTAGAGATACCTTCTGTACTCCTTTGTGCGCTGTAGAGATACCTTCTGTACTCCTTTGTGCGCTGTAGAGATACCTTCTGTACTCCTTTGTACGCTGTAGAGATACCTCATGTACTCCTTTGTACGTTCAAGAGATATTTCCTTTACTCCTTTGTGCGCTGTAGAGATACCTTCTGTACTCCTTTGTGCGCTGTAGAGATACCTTCTGTACTCCTTTGTGCGCTGTAGAGAGACCTTCTGTACTCCTTTGTGCGCTGTAGAGATACCTTCTGTACTTCTTTGTACGCTGTAGAGATACCTCGTGTACTCCTTTGTACGTTCTAGAGATATTTCCTGTACTCCTTTGTGCGCTGTAGAGATACGTTCTGTACTCCTTTGTGCGCTGTAGAGATACCTTCTGTACTCCTTTGTGCGCTGTAGAGATACCTTCTGTACTCCTTTGTGCGCTGTAGAGATACCTTCTGTACTCCTTTGTACGCTGTAGAGATACCTCGTGTACTCCTTTGTACGTTCTAGAGATATTTCCTGTACTCCTTTGTGCGCTGTAGAGATACCTTCTGTACTCCTTTGTGCGCTGTAGAGATACCTTCTGTACTCCTTTGTGCGCTGTAGAGATACCTTCTGTACTCCTTTGTACGTTCTAGAGATATTTCCTGTACTCCTTTGTGCGCTGTAGAGATACCTTCTGTACTCCTTTGTACGCTGTAGAGATACCTCGTGTACTCCTTTGTACGTTCTAGAGATATTTCCTGTACTCCTTTGTGCGCTGTAGAGATACCTTCTGTACTCCTTTGTGCGCTGTAGAGATACCTTCTGTACTCCTTTGTGCGCTGTAGAGATACCTTCTGTACTCCTTTGTACGCTGTAGAGATACCTCGTGTACTCCTTTGTACGTTCTAGAGATATTTCCTGTACTCCTTTGTGCGCTGTAGAGATACCTTCTGTACTCCTTTGTGCGCTGTAGAGATACCTTCTGTACTCCTTTGTGCGCTGTAGAGATACCTTCTGTACTCCTTTGTACGCTGTAGAGATACCTTCTGTACTCCTTTGTGCGCTGTAGAGATACCTTCTGTACTCCTTTGTACGCTTTAGAGATACCTCGTGTACTCCTTTGTACGTTCTAGAGATATTTCCTGTACTCCTTTGTGCGGTGTAGAGATACCTTCTGTACTCCTTTGTGCGCTGCAGAGATACCTTCTGTACTCCTTTGTGCGCTGTAGAGATACCTTCTGTACTCCTTTGTGCGCTGTAGAGATACCTTCTGTACTCCTTTTTGCGCTGTAGAGATACCTTCTGTACTCCTTTGTGCGCTGTAGAGATACCTCGTGTACTCCTTTGTACGTTCTAGAGATATTTCCTGTACTCCTTTGTGCGCTGTAGAGATACCTTCTGTACTCCTTTGTGCGCTGTAGAGATACCTTCTGTACTCCTTTGTGCGCTGTAGAGATACCTCGTGTACTCCTTTGTACGTTCTAGAGATATTTCCTGTACTCCTTTGTGCGCTGTAGAGATACCTTCTGTACTCCTTTGTGCGCTGTAGAGATACCTTCTGTACTCCTTTGTGCGCTGTAGAGATACCTTCAGTACTCCTTTGTGCGCTGTAGAGATACCTTCTGTACTCCTTTGTGCGCTGTAGAGATACCTTCTGTACTCCTTTGTACGCTGTAGAGATACCTCGTGTACTCCTTTGTACGTTCTAGAGATATTTCCTGTACTCCTTTGTGCGCTGTAGAGATACCTTCTGTACTCCTTTGTGCGCTGTAGAGATACCTTCTGTACTCCTTTCTGCGCTGTAGAGATACCTTCTGTACACCTTTGTGTGCTGTAGAGATACCTTCTGTACTCCTTTGTGCGCTGTAGAGTGTTGTATAGTGAGGCTCTTGGGATATTTATGGAGGTTCCGGCTGCGGAGATTTATGAGTCTCGCTCGCTCGGAGGTTCCGGCGGAACCGCAGAGGCGCGTCTGGTATTTACAAGCGCCGGATAAGTCGGAAGGCGCCTACTGCCGGGCGGAAGTTCATTGTCCTAACTAGACTTAAGAGCAAGCTGTGTGAACTTGAGATCAGTACAGAACTAGTAGCCCTGCTGTTCGTTTTGCTATCCAATTGCCTGGTTTACGGCTAGGCTAACCGATCTACAAGTGTTGTCCAGTAAACCTTATATCTTGCTGAAATTCCAAGATACTACAATTGGCGACGAGGCTTCGAACTTGCGAAGTGAATTTGAACTTTAAAAGTGCTCTGAAAATTAAGATGGCATATTCTACAGTCAGCTGTCCTCCGTTCGACGTGGAAGTAGAAACAGTGAGTGAATTCTTGGAACGCTGGAAAGTACAAAGTGCAGACGCTCTTCAGAAAGCAGGAAATAATGGCGGTAAAAAAGCTAGTATTCTAATCAAAGCTTTGCCTGTAAACATAATTACTGATCTACAACGAAGAATTAAACCTACGTTACTCACTGAGGCTACATATGAAGAACTTGAAGAAAAATTAACACAACAATTTGAAATTAAAAAATCCATCGTCGGTGCATCGGTTACATTTCTAAATAGAAAACAAGGTGCTAATGAATCCATAGAAAGTTATGCTAAAACGTTAAATGACTTAGCATCTGCATGCAATTATGGTAATTGCTGTCGTGATCGTTTATTAAGAGATGCCTTCGTGGCTGGGCTACACTCAGCGCAAATTCTCAGCGCGGTTCTACAGAAGTGCGATGGCAAGTCCTTCAACGAATGCGTTGAAAACGCAAAACTTATCGAACAATTAAGCTCCGACGCTCAAGATATTATTCGGGAGGATTCATCTACATCGTATTTCACTACAGAAAAACTCCCGCCGAACTACATATGCATTCGCTGCGGAACCAAGCAAAAGCATCTTGCAAAGAATTGCTATTCTTTGAAATTGAAATGTCACACATGTGGAAAATTAGGCCACATTTCGAAGGTTTGCAAATCTACACCTGCAGCTCGGCCTCATTCTGCTATGCCTACACGAAGGGGACCTACACGAGGAGAATCTGACGCAGCTCGCACTTACACAGTGCAGTCGGGAAGAAGCGGTTGCTGTGGCATCGTCGGAAGAGAAGACGTGTTAATGAAGAATTCACGGATGCCTCTACAGAAGAACGAAGCTGTTTGGCAAAAACCGGGGAACGAAAGTGGTGACGGTAATCATCTACATGAGTGTTCTGATTATTCCCCAAGTGATTCTAATTTTTTAGAGTAAACACCACTGTAATTCCCGTCACTAAAGAGCCCACTATGATTGCATGCAACCTAAATAGTAAACCTGTTGAATTCTTGTTGGATAACGGCAGTGCCGTGTCAACTATACGTAAAAGAGATGCAATCAGAGTTGGTGCTGTGGTAAATCCTACATGCAGCAAAATTCTCGGGTACAGTGGTGTCTCGGTAAACCTGCTTGGTCAAGCTTCAGTAACGGTTATGTACCAAAATGTAAGTTTTAATCATAAGTTTCTCATTGTGGAGGATGATAGAATCAACTTACTTGGCCGAGATATTTGTTCTAAACTAAACGTAGACATTGTCATTCCTGACAAATACGATTCCATAAATAAAACGGATTGTCATAGTTTGCCGAAAAAGTTGTCGTTAAAATATGACGAATACTTATCATCTGATTCACAGTCTAACGTTAAAGAGACAGTTCATCTTGATGTGTTGCCTAATGCAGTTCCTGTATTTTGTAAAGCACGCCCGGTTCCTGTAAGACTAAGAGACTCTGTCAAAACCGAACTGGAACGCTTGCAGAGTATGGGCAAAATCACAAAAGTGTATGATAGCCAATGGGCATCTCCTACTGTTAATGTTCTAAAGTCTGACGGCAGTGTGAGAATCTGTGGAGATTTTTCAGCTTCCATTAACAATTTCCTGAATCCAGTTCAATCTGTACTACCTGTTATTGATGATGTCATTTCTCAAGTCGGAGACGCTAAGTTTTTCTCAAAAATTGATTTGTCTAACGCGTTTCTGCAAATTCCGTTGGACGAAGAATCAAAGAAAGTTACGACCATTAACACCTCTGAAGGTCTATTTATGTACAATTACTTACCCTATGGTCTACGTGCAAGCCCTGGCATCTTTCAAGCATTCATGAATTGGACTCTTTCTGGCATCGATAATATCATTGTGTACCAGGATGACCTCCTCATTTTGACCTCGTCATATGATGCTCATTTGGAAGTTCTTGACAGGGTCCTGTCTGTCCTGGAAAACGCGGGAATTCGCCTAAATCTGTCTAAATGTGCCTTTCTAACTGATCGTGTGTCTTATCTAGGGTACGTTTTCGATAACAAGGGTGTTCACCCTAACTCTGAGAAAGTAGAAGCTATTCTCAATGCTCCTGTTCCTAAAAACCTCAAACAGTTGCAAGCTTTCATCGGATTGTGTAACTTCTATAGTCGTTTTGTACCCAACTTTTCTAATGTCATGCATCCTCTGTATTCGCTGCTTAAGAAAAATGTACAGTTCCGGTGGACTCCAGAACAGGACGAGAGTGTCCAGAAAATTAAGAACATCTTTCGTTCGCATAAACCTCCAAAGTTGTTTGATCCCAACCATGAAACTCTTCTTGAAACTGATAGTTCGGGTTATGGAGTTGCTGCCATACTCATGCAACGCGTTAGTCCTTCTCATGATTGGTGTCCGGTTCAATTTGCTTCGAGATCTCTGAATAGTGCGGAACAAAACTACTCTAACATTGAAAGGGAGAGCCTTAGTGTGGTTTTTGGCGTGGAGAAATTCAAGAAATTTCTACTTGGTGCTAAGTTCATTATCCATAATGATCAGAAACCTCTTTGTAAACTTTTTGCACATAACAAGGGTGTGCCTCTCAACTGTTCCGCTCGAATTCAGAGATGGGCTCTTAGACTCTCCCAGTTTGACTATGTTTTCAGATATTCGAGAGGTAAATGTAACGTAAATAGCGATTGTCTCAGTAGGCTGCCACTACCCACGACTGTAAAAGAGCTAGAACCGTACGAAATGATTTTTGCTGTGAACTCTCTTGATAAAACTCCTGTCACGTGTGAAAATATAAAAACTCATACTGACATGGATAGCGAACTATGCCAACTTAAACAATACATAAAGTTTGGCATGCCTCCTAAACCTAATCCTCATTTGTGTAAATTTAAGAACCTGCTACCTCAGATGACCATCATGAAAGGTTGTATACTTTATAAAGAACGGGTATTTATTCCCAAGTCATTGCGTAGTTTAGTCCTTGAAACATTTCATGATGGACATCCTGGCATTTGTGGCATGAAATCGTTGGCCAGATCTGTTATTTGGTTTCCCGGAATGGACAAAACTATTGAAGACATCGTAAAATGTTGTCCCCAATGTCAATTAAATCGAGCAAAACCTAAGTCTAGAAATGTAGAATGGCCTACTCCTTCTCGTCCTTTTGAACGCATTCATGTCGATCATTTTTTCTACGAGAATAAAATTGTTTTCATTGCTGTAGATGCACTATCTAAATATATTGAATGTGAAGTGGTACCATCCACGAGTGTGTCAGATACTGTCGATGCGTTGAGAATGATTTTCAGCAGAAACGGGCTGTGTGATGTGCTCGTAAGTGACAATGCTTCTAACTTTGCATCTCAAGACTTCAAAGATTTTCTCATTTCCAACGGCATTGAGCACCTCACACCTCCGCCCTACTCTCCAGCAAGCAATGGTCAAGCTGAGAGAGGGGTAAGAGTCATTAAAGACTGGTTGAAAAAACTATCTTCTTCCGAATCGTTCAAATCCCGTCTAGCAAAAGCATTATTTCAATCGCATTGTATTCCGCATAGTGTTACAAAAATTGTTCCCTCTGTTGCGCTGAACAATCGTAAATTTGTTACTTCCAAAGATAGAGTTCATCCTAAATTTTCTGTGTCCAGGTCTAAGCCTATGTATGTAACTCAATTTGATGTCGGGGATCATGTTCTCGCTCTGAATTTGAGAAATGGTCCCAAGTGGTTGAAGGGAATTATTGTTAGTAAGGTTGCTGTTAATATCTTTCATGTTCAAATATTAGCATTAAATGTAATCTGGAAGAGACATTCAAATCAGCTGTTGCACAGTAGTTTGGAATCTACCGGGAGTGGAGCAGCAGAGACTCCTGCTTTTCAGCCTGTTAACAGCTCCCCTGAGCAAAATGAACCTCGTAGATCAGGCAGAATAACCAAACCTGTAATACGAATAGGTTGTTGAGTTCCTCCTTCCCTTTGTCACATATTCATCTAAAGGGAGGGAAGTTGTTGTATAGTGACGCTCTTGGGATATTTATGGAGGTTCCGGCTGCGGAGATTTATGAGTCTCGCTCGCTCGGAGGTTCCGGCGGAACCGCAGAGGCGCGTCTGGTATTTACAAGCGCCGGATAAGTCGGAAGGCGCCTACTGCCGGGCGGAAGTTCATTGTCCTAACTAGACTTAAGAGCAAGCTGTGTGAACTTGAGATCAGTACAGAACTAGTAGCCCTGCTGTTCGTTTTGCTATCCAATTGCCTGGTTTACGGCTAGGCTAACCGATCTACAAGTGTTGTCCAGTAAACCTTATATCTTGCTGAAATTCCAAGATACTACATAGAGATACCTTCTGTACTCCTTTGTGCGCTGTAGAGATACCTTCTGTACTCCTTTGTGCGCTGTAGAGATACCTTCTGTACTCCTTTGTACGCTGTAGAGATACCTCGTGTACTCCTTTGTACGTTCTAGAGATATTTCCTGTACTCCTTTGTGCGCTGTAGAGATACCTTCTGTACTCCTTTGTGCGCTGTAGAGATACCTTCTGTACTCCTTTGTGCGCTGTAGAGATACCTTCTGTACTCCTTTGTGCACTGTAGAGATACCTTCTTTACTCCTTTGTGCGCTGTAGAGATACCTTCTGTACTCCTTTGTGCGCTGTAGAGATACCTTCTGTACTCCTTTGTACGCTGTAGAGATACCTCGTGTACTCCTTTGTACGTTCTAGAGATATTTCCTGTACTCCTTTGTGCGCTGTAGAGAGACCATCTGTACTCCTTTGTGCGCTGTAGAGATACCTTCTGAACTCCTTTGTGCGCTGTAGAGAGATCTTCTTTACTCCTTTGTACGCTGTAGAGATACCTTCTGTACTCCTTTGTGCGCTGTAGAGATACCTTCTGTACTCCTTTGTACGCTGTAGAGATACCTCGTGTACTTCTTTGTACGTTCTAGAGATATTTCCTGTACTCCTTTGTGCGCTGTAGAGATACCTTCTGTACTCCTTTGTGCGCTGTAGAGATACCTTCTGTACTCCTTTGTGCGCTGTAGAGATACCTTCTGTACTCCTTTGTGCGCTGTAGAGATACCTTCTGTACTCCTTTGTGCGCTGTAGAGATACCTTCTGTACTCCTTTGTGCGCTGTAGAGATACCTTCTGTACTCCTTTGTGCGCTGTAGAGATACCTCGTGTACTCCTTTGTACGTTCTAGAGATATTTCCTGTACTCCTTTTTGCGCTGTAGAGATACCTTCTGTACTCCTTTGTGCGCTGTAGAGATACCTTCTGTACTCCTTTGTGCGCTGTAGAGATACCTTCTGTACTCCTTTGTGCGCTGTAGAGATACCTTCTGTACTCCTTTGTGCGCTGTAGAGATACCTCGTGTACTCCTTTGTACGTTCTAGAGATATTTCCTGTACTCCTTTGTGCGCTGCAGAGATACATTCTGTACTCCTTTGTGCGCTGTAGAGATACCTTCTGTACTCCTTTGTGCGCTGTAGAGATACCTCGTGTACTCCTTTGTACGTTCTAGAGATATTTCCTGTACTCCTTTGTGCGCTGTAGAGATACCTTCTGTACTCCTTTGTGCGCTGTAGAGATACCTTCTGTACTCCTTTGTGCGCTGTAGAGATACCTTCTGTACTCCTTTGTGCGCTGTAGAGATACCTTCTGTACTCCTTTGTGCGCTGTAGAGATACCTTCTGTACTCCTTTGTACGCTGTAGAGATACCTCATGTACTCCTTTGTACGTTCAAGAGATATTTCCTTTACTCCTTTGTGCGCTGTAGAGATACCTTCTGTACTCCTTTGTGCGCTGTAGAGATACCTTCTGTACTCCTTTGTGCGCTGTAGAGAGACCTTCTGTACTCCTTTGTGCGCTGTAGAGATACTTCTGTACTCCTTTGTACGCTGTAGAGATACCTCGTGTACTCCTTTGTACGTTCTAGAGATATTTCCTGTACTCCTTTGTGCGCTGTAGAGATACGTTCTGTACTCCTTTGTGCGCTGTAGAGATACCTTCTGTGTTCCTTTGTGCGCTGTAGAGATACCTTCTGTACTCCTTTGTGCGCTGTAGAGATACCTTCTGTACTCCTTTGTACGCTGTAGAGATACCTCGTGTACTCCTTTGTACGTTCTAGAGATATTTCCTGTACTCCTTTGTGCGCTGTAGAGATACCTTCTGTACTCCTTTGTGCGCTGTAGAGATACCTTCTGTACTCCTTTGTGCGCTGTAGAGATACCTTCTGTACTCCTTTGTACGTTCTAGAGATATTTCCTGTACTCCTTTGTGCGCTGTAGAGATACCTTCTGTACTCCTTTGTACGCTGTAGAGATACCTCGTGTACTCCTTTGTACGTTCTAGAGATATTTCCTGTACTCCTTTGTGCGCTGTAGAGATACCTTCTGTACTCCTTTGTGCGCTGTAGAGATACCTTCTGTACTCCTTTGTGCGCTGTAGAGATACCTTCTGTACTCCTTTGTACGCTGTAGAGATACCTCGTGTACTCCTTTGTACGTTCTAGAGATATTTCCTGTACTCCTTTGTGCGCTGTAGAGATACCTTCTGTACTCCTTTGTGCGCTGTAGAGATACCTTCTGTACTCCTTTGTGCGCTGTAGAGATACCTTCTGTACTCCTTTGTACGCTGTAGAGATACCTTCTGTACTCCTTTGTGCGCTGTAGAGATACCTTCTGTACTCCTTTGTACGCTTTAGAGATACCTCGTGTACTCCTTTGTACGTTCTAGAGATATTTCCTGTACTCCTTTGTGCGCTGTAGAGATACCTTCTGTACTCCTTTGTGCGCTGTAGAGATACCTTCTGTACTCCTTTGTGCGCTGTAGAAATACCTTCTGTACTCCTTTGTGCGCTGTAGAGATACCTTCTGTACTCCTTTGTGCGCTGTAGAGATACCTTCTGTACTCCTTTGTGCGCTGTAGAGATACCTTCTGTACTCCTTTGTGCGCTGTAGAGATACCTTCTGTACTCCTTTGTGCGCTGTAGAGATACCTTCTGTACTCCTTTGTGCGCTGTAGAGATACCTCGTGTACTCCTTTGTACGTTCTAGAGATATTTCCTGTACTCCTTTGTGCGCTGTAGAGATACCTTCTGGACTCCTTTGTGCGCTGTAGAGATACCTTCTGTACTCCTTTGTGCGCTGTAGAGATACCTCGTGTACTCCTTTGTACGTTCTAGAGATATTTCCTGTACTCCTTTGTGCGCTGTAGAGATACCTTCTGTACTCCTTTGTGCGCTGTAGAGATACCTTCTGTACTCCTTTGTGCGCTGTAGAGATACCTTCTGTACTCCTTTGTGCGCTGTAGAGATACCTTCTGTACTCCTTTGTGCGCTGTAGAGATACCTTCTGTACTCCTTTGTACGCTGTAGAGATACCTCGTGAACTCCTTTGTACGTTCTAGAGATATTTCCTGTACTTCTTTGTGCGCTGTAGAGATACCTTCTGTACTCCTTTGTGCGCTGTAGAGATACCTTCTGTACTCCTTTGTGCGCTGTAGAGATACCTTCTGTACACCTTTGTGTGCTGTAGAGATACCTTCTGTACTCCTTTGTGCGCTGTAGAGATACCTTCTGTACTCCTTTGTGCGCTGTAGAGATACCTTCTGTACTCCTTTGTGCGCTGTAGAGATACCTTCTGTACTCCTTTGTACGCTGTAGAGATACCTCGTGTACTCCTTTGTACGTTCTAGAGATATTTCCTGTACTCCTTTGTGCGCTGTAGAGATACCTTCTGTACTCCTTTGTGCGCTGTAGAGATACCTTCTGTACTCCTTTGTGCGCTGTAGAGATACCTTCTGTACTCCTTTGTGCACTGTAGAGATACCTTCTTTACTCCTTTGTGCGCTGTAGAGATACCTTCTGTACTCCTTTGTGCGCTGTAGAGATACCTTCTGTACTCCTTTGTACGCTGTAGAGATACCTCGTGTACTCCTTTGTACGTTCTAGAGATATTTCCTGTACTCCTTTGTGCGCTGTAGAGAGACCTTCTGTACTCCTTTGTGCGCTCTAGAGATACCTTCTGTACTCCTTTGTGCGCTGTAGAGATACCTTCTGTACTCCTTTGTGCGCTGTAGAGATACCTTCTGTACTCCTTTGTGCGCTGTAGAGATACCTTCTGTACTCCTTTGTGCGCTGTAGAGATACCTTCTGTACTCCTTTGTGCGCTGTAGAGATACCTTCTGTACTCCTTTGTGCGCTGTAGAGATACCTTCTGTTCTCCTTTGTGGGCTGTAGAGATACCTTCTGTACTCCTTTGTGCGCTGTAGAGATACCTGCTGTACTCCTTTGTGCGCTGTAGAGATACCTTCTGTACTCCTTTGTGCGCTGTAGAGATACCTCGTGTACTCCTTTGTACGTTCTAGAGATATTTCCTGTACTCCTTTGTGCGCTGTAGAGATACCTTCTGTACTCCTTTGTGCGCTGTAGAGATACCTTCTGTACTCCTTTGTGCGCTGTAGAGATACCTTCTGTACTACTTTGTACGCTGTAGAGATATTTCCTGTACTCCTTTGTGCGCTGTAGAGATACCTTCTGTACTCCTTTGTGCGCTGTAGAGATACCTTCTGTACTCCTTTGTGCGCTGTAGAGATACCTTCTGTACTCCTTTGTGCGCTGTAGAGATACCTTCTGTACTCCTTTGTACGCTGTAGAGATACCTCGTGTACTCCTTTGTACGTTCTAGAGATATTTCCTGTACTCCTTTGCGCGCTGTAGAGATACCTTCTGTACTCCTTTGTGCGCTGTAGAGATACCTTCTGTACTCCTTTGTGCGCTGTAGAGATACCTTCTGTACTCCTTTGTGCGCTGTAGAGATACCTTCTGTACTCCTTTGTACGCTGTAGAGATACCTTCTGTACTCCTTTGTACGCTGTAGAGATACCTCGTGTACTCCTTTGTGCGCTGTAGAGATACCTTCTGTACTCCTTTGTGCGCTGTAGAGATACCTTCTGTACTCCTTTGTGCGCTGTAGAGATACCTTCTGTACTCCTTTGTACGCTGTAGAGATACCTCGTGTACTCCTTTGTACGTTCTAGAGATATTTCCTGTACTCCTTTGCGCGCTGTAGAGATACCTTCTGTACTCCTTTGTGCGCTGTAGAGATACCTTCTGTACTCCTTTGTGCGCTGTAGAGATACCTTCTGTACTCCTTTGTGCGCTGTAGAGATACCTCCTGTACTCCTTTGTACGCTGTAGAGATACCTTCTGTACTCCTTTGTACGCTGTAGAGATACCTCGTGTACTCCTTTGTACGTTCTAGAGATATTTCCTGTACTCCTTTGTGCGCTGTAGAGATACCTTCTGTACTCCTTTGTGCGCTGTAGAGATACCTTCTGTACTCCTTTGTACGCTGTAGAGATACCTCGTGTACTCCTTTGTACGTTCTAGAGATATTTCCTGTACTTCTTTGTGCGCTGTAGAGATACCTTCTGTACTCCTTTGTGCGCTCTAGAGATACCTTCTGTACTCCCTTGTGCGCTGTAGAGATACCTTCTGTACTCCTTTGTGCGCTGTAGAGATACCTTCTGTACTCCTTTGTACGCTGTAGAGATACCTCGTGTACTCCTTTGTACGTTCTATAGATATTTCCTGTACTCCTTTGTGCGCTGTAGAGATACCTTCTGTACTCCTTTGTACGCTGTAGAGATACATCGTGTACTCCTTTGTACGTTCTAGAGATATTTCCTGTACTCCTTTGTGCGCTGTAGAGATACCTTCTGTACTCCTTTGTGCGCTGTAGAGATACCTTCTGTACTCCTTTGTGCGCTGTAGAGATACCTTCTGTACTCCTTTGTACGCTGTAGAGATACCTTCTGTACTCCTTTGTGCGCTGTAGAGATACCTTCTGTACTCCTTTGTACGCTGTAGAGATACCTCGTGTACTCCTTTGTACGTTCTAGAGATATTTCCTGTACTCCTTTGTGCGCTGTAGAGATACCTTCTGTACTCCTTTGTGCGCTGTAGAGATACCTTCTGTACTCCTTTGTGCGCTGTAGAGATACCTTCTGTACTCCTTTGTGCGCTGTAGAGATACCTTCTGTACTCCTTTGTGCGCTGTAGAGATACCTTCTGTACTCCTTTGTGCGCTGTAGAGATACCTTCTGTACTCCTTTGTGCGCTGTAGAGATACCTTCTGTACTCCTTTATGCGCTGTAGAGATACCTCGTGTACTTCTTTGTACGTTCTAGAGATATTTCCTGTACTCCTTTGTGCGCTGTAGAGATACCTTCTGTACTCCTTTGTGCGCTGTAGAGATACCTTCTGTACTCCTTTGTGCGCTGTAGAGATACCTCGTGTACTCCTTCGTACGTTCTAGAGATATTTCCTGTACTCCTTTGGGCGCTGTAGAGATACCTTCTGTACTCCTTTGTGCGCTGTAGAGATACCTTCTGTACTCCTTTGTGCGCGGTAGAGATACCTTCTGTACTCCTTTGTGCGCTGTAGAGATACCTTCTGTACTCCTTTGTGCGCTGTAGAGATACCTTCTGTACTCCTTTGTACGCTGTAGAGATACCTCGTGTACTCCTTTGTACGTTCTAGAGATATTCCCTGTACTCCTTTGTGCGCTGTAGAGATACCTTCTGTACTCCTTTGTGCGCTGTAGAGATACCTTCTGTACTCCTTTGTGCGCTGTAGAGATACCTTCTGTACTCCTTTGTGCGCTGTAGAGATACCTTCTGTACTCCTTTGTACGCTGTAGAGATACCTCGTGTACTTCTTTGTACGTTCTAGAGATATTTCCTGTACTCCTTTGTGCGCTGTAGAGATACCTTCTGTACTCCTTTGTGCGCTGTAGAGATACCTTCTGTACTCCTTTGTACGCTGTAGAGATACCTCGTGTACTCCTTTGTACGTTCTAGAGATATTTCCTGTACTCCTTTGTGCGCTGTAGAGATACCTTCTGTACTCCTTTGTGCGCTGTAGAGATACCTTCTGTACTCCTTTGTGCGCTGTAGAGATACCTTCTGTACTCCTTTGTGCGCTGTAGAGATACCTTCTGTACTCCTTTGTACGCTGTAGAGATACCTCGTGTACTCCTTTGTACGTTCTAGAGATATTTCCTGTACTCCTTTGTGCGCTGTAGAGATACCTTCTGTACTCCTTTGTGCGCTGTAGAGATACCTTCTGTACTCCTTTGTGCGCTGTAGAGATACCTTCTGTACTCCTTTGTGCACTGTAGAGATACCTTCTTTACTCCTTTGTGCGCTGTAGAGATACCTTCTGTACTCCTTTGTGCGCTGTAGAGATACCTTCTGTACTCCTTTGTACGCTGTAGAGATACCTCGTGTACTCCTTTGTACGTTCTAGAGATATTTCCTGTACTCCTTTGTGCGCTGTAGAGAGACCTTCTGTACTCCTTTGTGCGCTGTAGAGATACCTTCTGTACTCCTTTGTGCGCTGTAGAGATACCTTCTGTACTCCTTTGTGCGCTGTAGAGATACCTTCTGTACTCCTTTGTGCGCTGTAGAGATACCTTCTGTACTCCTTTGTGCGCTGTAGAGATACCTTCTGTACTCCTTTGTGCGCTGTAGAGATACCTTCTGTACTCCTTTGTGCGCTGTAGAGATACCTTCTGTTCTCCTTTGTGGGCTGTAGAGATACCTTCTGTACTCCTTTGTGCGCTGTAGAGATACCTTCTGTACTCCTTTGTGCGCTGTAGAGATACCTTCTGTACTTCTTTGTGCGCTGTAGAGATACCTCGTGTACTCCTTTGTACGTTCTAGAGATATTTCCTGTACTCCTTTGTGCGCTGTAGAGATACCTTCTGTACTCCTTTGTGCGCTGTAGAGATACCTTCTGTACTCCTTTGTGCGCTGTAGAGATACCTTCTGTACTACTTTGTACGCTGTAGAGATATTTCCTGTACTCCTTTGTGCGCTGTAGAGATACCTTCTGTACTCCTTTGTGCGCTGTAGAGATACCTTCTGTACTCCTTTGTGCGCTGTAGAGATACCTTCTGTACTCCTTTGTGCGCTGTAGATATACCTTCTGTACTCCTTTGTGCGCTGTAGAGATACCTTCTGTACTCCTTTGTACGCTGTAGAGATACCTCGTGTACTCCTATGTACGTTCTAGAGATATTTCCTGTACTCCTTTGTGCGCTGTAGAGATACCTTCTGTACTCCTTTGTGCGCTGTAGAGATACCTTCTGTACTCCTTTGTGCGCTGTAGAGATACCTTCTGTACTCCTTTGTGCGCTGTAGAGATACCTTCTGTACTCCTTTGTACGCTGTAGAGATACTTCGTGTACTCCTTTGTACGTTCTAGAGATATTTCCTGTACTCCTTTGCGCGCTGTAGAGATACCTTCTGTACTCCTTTGTGCGCTGTAGAGATACCTTCTGTACTCCTTTGTGCGCTGTAGAGATACCTTCTGTACTCCTTTGTGCGCTGTAGAGATACCTTCTGTACTCCTTTGTACGCTGTAGAGATACCTTCTGTACTCCTTTGTACGCTGTAGAGATACCTCGTGTACTCCTTTGTACGTTCTAGAGATATTTCCTGTACTCCTTTGTGCGCTGTAGAGATACCTTCTGTACTCCTTTGTGCGCTGTAGAGATACCTTCTGTACTCCTTTGTGCGCTGTAGAGATACCTTCTGTACTCCTTTGTACGCTGTAGAGATACCTCGTGTACTCCTTTGTACGTTCTAGAGATATTTCCTGTACTCCTTTGTGCGCTGTAGAGATACCTTCTGTACTCCTTTGTACGCTGTAGAGATACCTCGTGTACTCCTTTGTACGTTCTAGAGATATTTCCTGTACTCCTTTGTGCGCTGTAGAGATACCTTCTGTACTCCTTTGTGCGCTGTAGAGATACCTTCTGTACTCCTTTGTGCGCTGTAGAGATACCTTCTGTACTCCTTTGTACGCTGTAGAGATACCTTCTGTACTCCTTTGTGCGCTGTAGAGATACCTTCTGTACTCCTTTGTACGCTGTAGAGATACCTCGTGTACTCCTTTGTACGTTCTAGAGATATTTCCTGTACTCCTTTGTGCGCTGTAGAGATACCTTCTGTACTCCTTTGTGCGCTGTAGAGATACCTTCTGTACTCCTTTGTGCGCTGTAGAGATACCTTCTGTACTCCTTTGTGCGCTGTAGAGATACCTTCTGTACTCCTTTGTGCGCTGTAGAGATACCTTCTGTACTCCTTTGTGCGCTGTAGAGATACCTTCTGTACTCCTTTGTGCGCTGTAGAGATACCTTCTGTACTCCTTTGTGTGCTGTAGAGATACCTCGTGTACTCCTTTGTACGTTCTAGAGATATTTCCTGTACTCCTTTGTGCGCTGTAGAGATACCTTCTGTACTCCTTTGTGCGCTGTAGAGATACCTTCTGTACTCCTTTGTGCGCTGTAGAGATACCTCGTGTACTCCTTCGTACGTTCTAGAGATATTTCCTGTACTCCTTTGGGCGCTGTAGAGATACCTTCTGTACTCCTTTGTGCGCTGTAGAGATACCTTCTGTACTCCTTTGTGCGCGGTAGAGATACCTTCTGTACTCCTTTGTGCGCTGTAGAGATACCTTCTGTACTCCTTTGTGCGCTGTAGAGATACCTTCTGTACTCCTTTGTACGCTGTAGAGATACCTCGTGTACTCCTTTGTACGTTCTAGAGATATTTCCTGTACTCCTTTGTGCGCTGTAGAGATACCTTCTGTACTCCTTTGTGCGCTGTAGAGATACCTTCTGTACTCCTTTGTGCGCTGTAGAGATACCTTCTGTACTCCTTTGTGCGCTGTAGAGATACCTTCTGTACTCCTTTGTACGCTGTTGAGATACCTCGTGTACTTCTTTGTAAGTTCTAGAGATATTTCCTGTACTCCTTTGTGCGCTGTAGAGATACCTTCTGTACTCCTTTGTGCGCTGTAGAGATACCTTCTGTACTCCTTTGTACGCTGTAGAGATACCTCGTGTACTCCTTTGTACGTTCTAGAGAAATTTCCTGTACTCCTTTGTGCGCTGTAGAGATACCTTCTGTACTCCTTTGTGCGCTGTAGAGATACCTTCTGTACTCCTTTGTGCGCTGTAGAGATACCTTCTGTACTCCTTTGTGCGCTGTAGAGATACCTTCTGTACTCCTTTGTACGCTGTAGAGATACCTCGTGTACTCCTTTGTACGTTCTAGAGATATTTCCTGTACTCCTTTGTGCGCTGTAGAGATACCTTCTGCACTCCTTTGTGCGCTGTAGAGATACCTTCTGTACTCCTTTGTACGCTGTAGAGATACCTTCTGTACACCTTTGTGCGCTGTAGAGATACCCTCTGTACTCCTTTGTGCGCTGTAGAGATACCTTCTGTACTCCTATGTACGCTGTAGAGATACCTCGTGTACTCCTTTGTACGTTCTAGAGATATTTCCTGTACTCCTTTGTGCGCTGTAGAGATACCTTCTGTACTCCTTTGTGCGCTGTAGAGATACCTTCTGTACTCCTTTGTGCGCTGTGGAGATACCTTCTGTACTCCTTTGTGCGCTGTAGAGATACCTTCTGTACTCCTTTGTGCGCTGTAGAGATACTTTCTGGACTCCTTTGTACGCTGTAGAAATACCTCGTGTACTCCTTTGTACGTTCTAGAGATATTTCCTGTACTCCTTTGTGCGCTGTAGAGATACCTTCTGTACTCCTTTGTGCGCTGTAGAGATACCTTCTGTACTCCTTTGTGCGCTGTAAAGATACCTTCTGTACTCCTTTGTGCGCTGTAGAGATACCTTCTGTACTCCTTTGTACGCTGTAGAGATACCTCGTAAACTCCTTTGTACGTTCTAGAGATATTTCCTGTACTCCTTTGTGCGCTGTAGAGATACCTTCTGTACTCCTTTGTGCGCTGTAGAGATACCTTCTGTACTCCTTTGTGCTCTGAAGAGATACCTCGTGTACTCCTTCGTACGTTCTAGAGATATTTCCTGTACTCCTTTGTGCGCTGTAGAGATACCTTCTGTACTCCTGTGTGCGCTGTAGAGATACCTTCTGTACTCCTTTGTGCGCTGTATAGATACCTTCTGTACTCCTTTGTGCGCTGTAGAGATACCTTCTGTACTCCTTTGTACGCTGTAGAGACATTTCCTGTACTCTTTTGTGCGCTGTAGAGATACCTTCTGTACTCCTTTGTGCGCTGTAGAGATACCTTCTGTACCTCTTTGTGCGCTGTAGAGATACCTTCTGTACTCCTTTGTGCGCTGTAGAGATACCTTCTGTACTCCTTTGTGCGCTGTAGAGATACCTTCTGTACTCCTTTGTACGCTGTAGAGATACCTTCTGTACTCCTTTGTGCGCTGTAGAGATACCTTCTGTACTCCTTTGTACGCTGTAGAGATACCTCGTGTACTCCTTTGTACGTTCTAGAGATATTTCCTGTACTCCTTCGTGCGCTGTAGAGATACCTTCTGTACTCCTTTGTGCGCTGTAGAGATACCTTCTGTACTCCTTTGTGCGCTGTAGAGATACCTTCTGTACTCCTTTGTGCGCTGTAGAGATACCTTCTGTACTCCTTTTTGCGCTGTAGAGATACCTTCTGTACTCCTTTGTGCGCTGTAGAGATACCTTCTGTACTCCTTTGTGCGCTGTAGAGATACCTTCTGTACTCCTTTGTGCGCTGTAGAGATACCTCGTGTACTCCTTTGTACGTTCTAGAGATATTTCCTGTACTCCTTTGTGCGCTGTAGAGATACCTTCTGTACTCCTTTGTGCGCTGTAGAGATACCTTCTGTACTCCTTTGTGCGCTGTAGAGATACCTTCTGTACTCCTTTGTGCGCTGTAGAGATACCTTCTGTACTCCTTTGTGCGCTGTAGAGATACCTCGTGTACTCCTTTGTACGTTCTAGAGATATTTCCTGTACTCCTTTGTGCGCTGCAGAGATACCTTCTGTACTCCTTTGTGCGCTGTAGAGATACCTTCTGTACTCCTTTGTCCGCTGTAGAGATACCTCGTGTACTCCTTTGTACGTTCTAGAGATATTTCTTGTACTCCTTTGTGCGCTGTAGAGATACCTTCTGTACTACTTTGTGCGCTGTAGAGATACCTTCTGTACTCTTTTGTGCGCTGTAGAGATACCTTCTGTACTCCTTTGTGCGCTGTAGAGATACCTTCTGTACTCCTTTGTGCGCTGTAGAGATACCTTCTGTACTCCTTCGTACGCTGTAGAGATACCTCATGTACTCCTTTGTACGTTCTTGAGATATTTCCTTTACTCCTTTGTGCGCTGTAGAGATACCTTCTTTACTCCTTTGTGCGCTGTAGAGATACCTTCTGTACTCCTTTGTGCGCTGTAGAGAGACCTTCTGTACTCCTTTGTGCGCTGTAGAGATACCTTCTGTACTCCTCTGTACGCTGTAGAGATACCTCGTGTACTCCTTTGTACGTTCTAGAGATATTTCCTGTACTCCTTTGTGCGCTGTAGAGATACCTTCTGTACTCCTTTGTGCGCTGTAGAGATACCTTCTGTACTCCTTTGTGCGCTGTAGAGATACCTTCTGTACTCCTTTGTACGCTGTAGAGATACCTCGTGTACTCCTTTGTACGTTCTAGAGATATTTCCTGTACTCCTTTGTGCGCTGTAGAGATACCTTCTGTACTCCTTTGTGCGCTGTAGAGATACCTTCTGTACTCCTTTGTGCGCTGTAGAGATACCTTCTGTACTCCTTTGTGCGCTGTAGTGATACCTTCTGTACTCCTTTGTGCGCTGTAGAGATACCTTCTGTACTCCTTTGTGCGCTGTAGGGATACCTTCTGTACTCCTTTGTACGTTCTAGAAATATTTCCTGTTCTCCTTTGTGCGCTGTAGAGATACCTTCTGTACTCCTTTGTACGCTGTAGAGATACCTCGTGTACTCCTTTGTACGTTCTAGAGATATTTCCTGTACTCCTTTGTGCGCTGTAGAGATACCTTCTGTACTCCTTTGTGCGCTGTAGAGATACCCTCTGTACTCCTTTGTGCGCTGTAGAGATACCTTCTGTACTCCTTTGTACGCTGTAGAGATACCTCGTGTACTCCTTTATACGTTCTAGAGATATTTCCTGTACTCCTTTGTGCGCTGTAGAGATACCTTCTGTACTCCTTTGTGCGCTGTAGAGATACCTTCTGTACTCCTTTGTGCGCTGTAGAGATACCTTCTGTACTCCTTTGTGCGCTGTAGAGATACCTTCTGTACTCCTTTGTGCGCTGTAGAGATACCTTCTGTACTCCTTTGTACGCTGTAGAAATACCTCGTGTACTCCTTTGTACGTTCTAGAGATATTTCCTGTACTCCTTTGTGCGCTGTAGAGATACCCTCTGTACTCCTTTGTGCGCTTTAGAGATACCTTCTGTACTCCTTTGTGCGCTGTAAAGATACCTTCTGTACTCCTTTGTGCGCTGTAGAGATACCTTCTGTACTCCTTTGTACGCTGTAGAGATACCTCGTGTACTCCTTTGTACGTTCTAGAGATATTTCCTGTACTCCTTTGTGCGCTGTAGAGATACCTTCTGTACTCCTTTGTGCGCTGTAGAGATACCTTCTGTACTCCTTTGTGCGCTGAAGAGATACCTCGTGTACTCCTTTGTACGTTCTAGAGATATTTCCTGTACTCCTTTGTGCGCTGTAGAGATACCTTCTGTACTCCTGTGTGTGCTGTAGAGATACCTTCTGTACTCCTTTGTGCGCTGTATAGATACCTTCTGTACTCCTTTGTGCGCTGTAGAGATACCTTCTGTACTCCTTTGTACGCTGTAGAGATATTTCCTGTACTCTTTTGTGCGCTGTAGAGATACCTTCTGTACTCCTTTGTGCGCTGTAGAGATACCTTCTGTACTCCTTTGTGCGCTGTAGAGATACCTTCTGTACTCCTTTGTGCGCTGTAGAGATACCTTCTGTACTCCTTTGTGCGCTGTAGAGATACCTTCTGTACTCCTTTGTACGCTGTAGAGATACCTTCTGTACTCCTTTGTGCGCTGTAGAGATACCTTCTGTACTCCTTTGTACGCTGTAGAGATACCTCGTGTACTCCTTTGTACGTTCTAGAGATATTTCCTGTACTCCTTTGTGCGCTGTAGAGATACCTTCTGTACTCCTTTGTGCGCTGTAGAGATACCTTCTGTACTCCTTTGTGCGCTGTAGAGATACCTTCTGTACTCCTTTGTGCGCTGTAGAGATACCTTCTGTACTCCTTTGTGCGCTGTAGAGATACCTTCTGTACTCCTTTGTGCGCTGTAGAGATACCTTCTGTACTCCTTTGTGCACTGTAGAGATACCTTCTGTACTCCTTTGTGCGCTGTAGAGATACCTCGTGTACTCCTTTGTACGTTCTAGAGATATTTCCTGTACTCCTTTGTGCGCTGTAGAGATACCTTGTGTACTCCTTTGTGCGCTGTAGAGATACCTTCTGTACTCCTTTGTGCGCTGTAGAGATACCTTCTGTACTCCTTTGTGCGCTGTAGAGATACCTTCTGTACTTCTTTGAGCGCTGTAGAGATACCTCGTGTACTCCTTTGTACGTTCTAGAGATATTTCCTGTACTCCTTTGTGCGCTGCAGAGATACCTTCTGTACTCCTTTGTGCGCTGTAGAGATACCTTCTGTACTCCTTTGTGCGCTGTAGAGATACCTCGTGTACTCCTTTGTACGTTCTAGAGATATTTCTTTTACTCCTTTGTGCGCTGTAGAGATACCTTCTGTACTCCTTTGTGCGCTGTAGAGATACCTTCTGTACTCTTTTGTGCGCTGTAGAGATACCTTCTGTACTCCTTTGTGCGCTGTAGAGATACCTTCTGTACTCCTTTGTGTGCTGTAGAGATACCTTCTGTACTCCTTCGTACGCTGTAGAGATACCTCATGTACTCCTTTGTACGTTCTAGAGATATTTCCTTTACTCCTTTGTGCGCTGTAGAGATACCTTCTGTACTCCTTTGTGCGCTGTAGAGATACCTTCCGTACTCCTTTGTGCGCTGTAGAGAGACCTTCTGTACTCCTTTGTGCGCTGTAGAGATACCTTCTGTACTCCTTTGTACGCTGTAGAGATACCTCGTGTACTCCTTTGTACGTTCTAGAGATATTTCCTGTACTCCTTTGTGCGCTGTAGAGATACCTTCTGTACTCCTTTGTGCGCTGTAGAGACACCTTCTGTACTCCTTTGTGCGCTGTAGAGATACCTTCTGTACTCCTTTGTACGCTGTAGAGATACCTCGTGTACTCCTTTGTATGTTCTAGAGATATTTCCTGTACTCCTTTGTGCGCTGTAGAGATACCTTCTGTACTCCTTTGTGCGCTGTAGAGATACCTTCTGTACTCCTTTGTGCGCTGTAGAGATACCTTCTGAACTCCTTTGTGCGCTGTAGAGATACCTTCTGTACTCCTTTGTGCGCTGTAGAGATACCTTCTGTACTCCTTTGTGCGCTGTAGAGATACCTTCTGTACTCCTTTGTACGTTCTAGAAATATTTCCTGTTCTCCTTTGTGCGCTGTAGAGATACCTTCTGTACTCCTTTGTACGCTGTAGAGATACCTCGTGTACTCCTTTGTACGTTCTAGAGATATTTCCTGTACTCCTTTGTGCGCTGTAGAGATACCTTCTGTACTCCTTTGTGCGCTGTAGAGATACCTTCTGTACTCCTTTGTGCGCTGTAGAGATACCTTCTGTACTCCTTTGTACGCTGTAGAGATACCTCGTGTACTCCTTTGTACGTTCTAGAGATATTTCCTGTACTCCTTTGTGCGCTGTAGAGATACCTTCTGTACTCCTTTGTGCGCTGTAGAGATACCTTCTGTACTTCTTTGTGCGCTGTAGAGATACCTTCTGTACTCCTTTGTACGTTCTAGAGATATTTCCTGTACTCCTTTGTGCGCTGCAGAGATACCTTCTGTACTCCTTTGTGCGCTGTAGAGATACCTTCTGTACTCCTTTGTCCGCTGTAGAGATACCTCGTGTACTCCTTTGTACGTTCTAGAGATATTTCTTGTACTCCTTTGTGCGCTGTAGAGATACCTTCTGTACTACTTTGTGCGCTGTAGAGATACCTTCTGTACTCTTTTGTGCGCTGTAGAGATACCTTCTGTACTCCTTTGTGCGCTGTAGAGATACCTTCTGTACTCCTTTGTGCGCTGTAGAGATACCTTCTGTACTCCTTCGTACGCTGTAGAGATACCTCATGTACTCCTTTGTACGTTCTTGAGATATTTCCTTTACTCCTTTGTGCGCTGTAGAGATACCTTCTGTACTCCTTTGTGCGCTGTAGAGATACCTTCTGTACTCCTTTGTGCGCTGTAGAGAGACCTTCTGTACTCCTTTGTGCGCTGTAGAGATACCTTCTGTACTCCTCTGTACGCTGTAGAGATACCTCGTGTACTCCTTTGTACGTTCTAGAGATATTTCCTGTACTCCTTTGTGCGCTGTAGAGATACCTTCTGTACTCCTTTGTGCGCTGTAGAGATACCTTCTGTACTCCTTTGTGCGCTGTAGAGATACCTTCTGTACTCCTTTGTACGCTGTAGAGATACCTCGTGTACTCCTTTGTACGTTCTAGAGATATTTCCTGTACTCCTTTGTGCGCTGTAGAGATACCTTCTGTACTCCTTTGTGCGCTGTAGAGATACCTTCTGTACTCCTTTGTGCGCTGTAGAGATACCTTCTGTACTCCTTTGGGCGCTGTAGTGATACCTTCTGTACTCCTTTGTGCGCTGTAGAGATACCTTCTGTACTCCTTTGTGCGCTGTAGGGATACCTTCTGTACTCCTTTGTACGTTCTAGAAATATTTCCTGTTCTCCTTTGTGCGCTGTAGAGATACCTTCTGTACTCCTTTGTACGCTGTAGAGATACCTCGTGTACTCCTTTGTACGTTCTAGAGATATTTCCTGTACTCCTTTGTGCGCTGTAGAGATACCTTCTGTACTCCTTTGTGCGCTGTAGAGATACCCTCTGTACTCCTTTGTGCGCTGTAGAGATACCTTCTGTACTCCTTTGTACGCTGTAGAGATACCTCGTGTACTCCTTTATACGTTCTAGAGATATTTCCTGTACTCCTTTGTGCGCTGTAGAGATACCTTCTGTACTCCTTTGTGCGCTGTAGAGATACCTTCTGTACTCCTTTGTGCGCTGTAGAGATCCCTTCTGTACTCCTTTGTGCGCTGTAGAGATACCTTCTGTACTCCTTTGTGCGCTGTAGAGATACCTTCTGTACTCCTTTGTACGCTGTAGAAATACCTCGTGTACTCCTTTGTACGTTCTAGAGATATTTCCTGTACTCCTTTGTGCGCTGTAGAGATACCCTCTGTACTCCTTTGTGCGCTGTAGAGATACCTTCTGTACTCCTTTGTGCGCTGTAAAGATACCTTCTGTACTCCTTTGTGCGCTGTAGAGATACCTTCTGTACTCCTTTGTACGCTGTAGAGATACCTCGTGTACTCCTTTGTACGTTCTAGAGATATTTCCTGTACTCCTTTGTGCGCTGTAGAGATACCTTCTGTACTCCTTTGTGCGCTGTAGAGATACCTTCTGTACTCCTTTGTGCGCTGAAGAGATACCTCGTGTACTCCTTTGTACGTTCTAGAGATATTTCCTGTACTCCTTTGTGCGCTGTAGAGATACCTTCTGTACTCCTGTGTGTGCTGTAGAGATACCTTCTGTACTCCTTTGTGCGCTGTATAGATACCTTCTGTACTCCTTTGTGCGCTGTAGAGATACCTTCTGTACTCCTTTGTACGCTGTAGAGATATTTCCTGTACTCTTTTGTGCGCTGTAGAGATACCTTCTGTACTCCTTTGTGCGCTGTAGAGATACCTTCTGTACTCCTTTGTGCGCTGTAGAGATACCTTCTGTACTCCTTTGTGCGCTGTAGAGATACCTTCTGTACTCCTTTGTGCGCTGTAGAGATACCTTCTGTACTCCTTTGTACGCTGTAGAGATACCTTCTGTACTCCTTTGTGCGCTGTAGAGATACCTTCTGTACTCCTTTGTACGCTGTAGAGATACCTCGTGTACTCCTTTGTACGTTCTAGAGATATTTCCTGTACTCCTTTGTGCGCTGTAGAGATACCTTCTGTACTCCTTTGTGCGCTGTAGAGATACCTTCTGTACTCCTTTGTGCGCTGTAGAGATACCTTCTGTACTCCTTTGTGCGCTGTAGAGATACCTTCTGTACTCCTTTGTGCGCTGTAGAGATACCTTCTGTACTCCTTTGTGCGCTGTAGAGATACCTTCTGTACTCCTTTGTGCACTGTAGAGATACCTTCTGTACTCCTTTGTGCGCTGTAGAGATACCTCGTGTACTCCTTTGTACGTTCTAGAGATATTTCCTGTACTCCTTTGTGCGCTGTAGAGATACCTTGTGTACTCCTTTGTGCGCTGTAGAGATACCTTCTGTACTCCTTTGTGCGCTGTAGAGATACCTTCTGTACTCCTTTGTGCGCTGTAGAGATACCTTCTGTACTTCTTTGAGCGCTGTAGAGATACCTCGTGTACTCCTTTGTACGTTCTAGAGATATTTCCTGTACTCCTTTGTGCGCTGCAGAGATACCTTCTGTACTCCTTTGTGCGCTGTAGAGATACCTTCTGTACTCCTTTGTGCGCTGTAGAGATACCTCGTGTACTCCTTTGTACGTTCTAGAGATATTTCTTTTACTCCTTTGTGCGCTGTAGAGATACCTTCTGTACTCCTTTGTGCGCTGTAGAGATACCTTCTGTACTCTTTTGTGCGCTGTAGAGATACCTTCTGTACTCCTTTGTGCGCTGTAGAGATACCTTCTGTACTCCTTTGTGTGCTGTAGAGATACCTTCTGTACTCCTTCGTACGCTGTAGAGATACCTCATGTACTCCTTTGTACGTTCTAGAGATATTTCCTTTACTCCTTTGTGCGCTGTAGAGATACCTTCTGTACTCCTTTGTGCGCTGTAGAGATACCTTCCGTACTCCTTTGTGCGCTGTAGAGAGACCTTCTGTACTCCTTTGTGCGCTGTAGAGATACCTTCTGTACTCCTTTGTACGCTGTAGAGATACCTCGTGTACTCCTTTGTACGTTCTAGAGATATTTCCTGTACTCCTTTGTGCGCTGTAGAGATACCTTCTGTACTCCTTTGTGCGCTGTAGAGACACCTTCTGTACTCCTTTGTGCGCTGTAGAGATACCTTCTGTACTCCTTTGTACGCTGTAGAGATACCTCGTGTACTCCTTTGTATGTTCTAGAGATATTTCCTGTACTCCTTTGTGCGCTGTAGAGATACCTTCTGTACTCCTTTGTGCGCTGTAGAGATACCTTCTGTACTCCTTTGTGCGCTGTAGAGATACCTTCTGAACTCCTTTGTGCGCTGTAGAGATACCTTCTGTACTCCTTTGTGCGCTGTAGAGATACCTTCTGTACTCCTTTGTGCGCTGTAGAGATACCTTCTGTACTCCTTTGTACGTTCTAGAAATATTTCCTGTTCTCCTTTGTGCGCTGTAGAGATACCTTCTGTACTCCTTTGTACGCTGTAGAGATACCTCGTGTACTCCAGTGTACGTTCTAGAGATATTTCCTGTACTCCTTTGTGCGCTGTAGAGATACCTTCTGTACTCCTTTGTGCGCTGTAGAGATACCTTCTGTACTCCTTTGTACGCTGTAGAGATACCACGTGTACTCCTTTGTACGTTCTAGAGATATTTCCTGTACTCCTTTGTGCGCTGTAGAGATACCTTCTGTACTCCTTTGTGCGCTGTAGAGATACCTTCTGTACTTCTTTGTGCGCTGTAGAGATACCTTCTGTACTCCTTTGTGCGCTGTAGAGATACCTTCTGTACTCCTTTGTGCGCTGTAGAGATACCTTCTGTACTCCTTTGTGCGCTGTAGAGATACCTTCTGTACTCCTTTGTACGCTGTAGAGATACCTCGTGTACTCCTTTGTACGTTCTAGAGATATTTCCTGTACTCCTTTGTGCGCTGTAGAGATACCTTCTGTACTCCTTTGTGCGCTGTAGAGATACCTTCTGTACTCCTTTGTGCGCTGTAGAGATACCTTCTGTACTCCTTTGTGCGCTGTAGAGATACCTTCTGTACTCCTTTGTGCGCTGTAGAGATACCTTCTGTACTCCTTTGTGCGCTGTAGAGATACCTTCTGTACTCCTTTGTACGCTGTAGAGATACCTCGTGTACTCCTTTGTACGTTCTAGAGATATTTCCTGTACTCCTTTGTGCGCTGTAGAGATACCTTCTGTACTTCTTTGTGCGCTGTAGAGATACCTTCTGTACTCCTTTGTGCGCTGTAGAGATACCTTCTGTACTTCTTTGTGCGCTGTAGAGATACCTTCTGTACTCCTTTGTACGCTGTAGAGATACCTCGTGTACTCTTTTGTACGTTCTAGAGATATTTCCTGTACTCCTTTGTGCGCTGTAGAGATACCTTCTGTACTCCTTTGTGCGCTGTAGAGATACCTTCTGTACTCCTTTGTGCGCTGTAGAGATACCTTCTGTACTCCTTTGTACGCTGTAGAGATACCTCGTGTACTCCTTTGTACGTTCTAGAGATCTTTCCTGTACTCCTTTGTGCGCTGTAGAGATACCTTCTGTACTCCTTTGTGCGCTGTAGAGATACCTTCTGTACTCCTTTGTGCGCTGTAGAGATACCTTCTGTACTCCTTTGTGCGCTGTAGAGATACCTTCTGTACTCCTTTGTGCGCTGTAGAGATACCTTCTGTACTCCTTAGTACGCTGTAGAGATACCTCGTGTACTCCTTTGTACGTTCTAGAGATATTTCCTGTACTCCATTGTGCGCTGTAGAGATACCTTCTGTACTCCTTTGTGCACTGTAGAGATACCTTCTGTACTCCTTTGTGCGCTGAAGAGATACCTTCTGTACTCCTTTGTGCGCTGTAGAGATACCTTCTGTACTCCTTTGTGCGCTGTAGAGATACCTTCTGTACTCCTTTGTGAGCTGTAGAGATACCTTCTGTACTCCTTTGTGCGCTGTAGAGATTCCTTCTGTACTCCTTTGTGCGCTGTAGAGATACCTTCTGTACTCCTTTGTGCGCTGTAGAGATACCTTCTGTACTCCTTTGTGCGCTGTAGAGATACCTCGTGTACTCCTTTGTACGTTCTAGAGATATTTCCTGTACTCCTTTGTGCGCTGTAGAGATACCTTCTGTACTCCTTTGTGCGCTGTAGAGATACCTTCTGTACTCCTTTGTGCGCTGTAGAGATACCTTCTGTACTCCTTTGTGCGCTGTAGAGATACCTTCTGTACTCCTTTGTACGCTGTAGAGATACCTCGTGGACTCCTTTGTACGTTCGTGAGATATTTCCTGTACTCCTTTGTGCGCTGTAGAGATACCTCCTGTACTCCTTTGTGCGCTGTAGAGATACCTTCTGTACTCCTTTGTGCGCTGTAGAGATACCTTCTGTACTCCTTTGTGCGCTGTAGAGATACCTTCTGTACTCCTTTGTACGCTGTAGAGATACCTCGTGTTCTCCTTTGTTCGTTCTAGAGATATTTCCTGTACTCCTTTGTGCGCTGTAGAGATACCTTCTGTACTCCTTTGTGCGCTGTAGAGATACCTTCTGTACTCCTTTGTGCGCTGTAGAGATACCTTCTGTACTCCTTTGTGCGCTGTAGAGATACCTTCTGTACTCCTTTGTACGTTCTAGAGATATTTACTGTACTCCTTTGTGCGCTGTAGAGATACCTTCTGTACTCCTTTGTACGCTGTAGAGATACCTCGTGTACTCCTTTGTACGTTCTAGAGATATTTCCTGTACTCCTTTGTGCGCTGTAGAGATACCTTCTGTACTCCTTTGTGCGCTGTAGAGATACCTTCTGTACTCCTTTGTGCGCTGTAGAGATACCTTCTGTACTCCTTTGTACGCTGTAGAGATACCTCGTGTACTCCTTTGTACGTTCTAGAGATATTTCCTGTACTCCTTTGTGCGCTGTAGAGATACCTTCTGTACTCCTTTGTGCGCTGTAGAGATACCTTCTGTACTCCTTTGTGCGCTGTAGAGATACCTTCTCTACTCCTCTGTGCGCTGTAGAGATACCTTCTGTACTCCTTTGTGCGCTGTAGAGATACCTTCTGTACTCCTTTGTACGCTGTAGAGATACCTCGTGTACTCCTTTGTACGTTCTAGAGATATTTCCTGTACTCCTTTGTGCGCTGTAGAGATACCTTCTGTACATCTTTGTGCGCTGTAGAGATACCTTCTGTACTCCTTTGTGCGCTGTAGAGATACCTTCTGTACTCCTTTGTGCGCTGTAGAGATACCTTCTGTACTCCTTTGTACGCTGTAGAGATACCTCGTGTACTTCTTTGTACGTTCTAGAGATATTTCCTGTACTCCTTTGTGCGCTGAAGAGATACCTTCTGTACTCCTTTGTGCGCTGTAGAGATACCTTCTGTACTCCTTTGTGCGCTGTAGAGATACCTTCTGTACTCCTTTGTACGCTGTAGAGATACCTCGTGTACTCCTTTGTACGTTCTAGAGATATTTCCTGTACTCCTTTGTGCGCTGTAGAGATACCTTCTGTACTCCTTTTGGCGCTGTAGAGATACCTTCTGTACTCCTTTGTGCGCTGTAGAGATACCTTCTGTACTCCTTTGTGCGCTGTAGAGATACCTTCTGTACTCCTTTGTACGTTCTAGAGATATTTCCTGTACTCCTTTGTGCGCTGTAGAGATACCTTCTGTACTCCTTTGTACGTTGTAGAGATACCTCGTGTACTCCTTTGTACGTTCTAGAGATATTTCCTGTACTCCTTTGTGCGCTGTAGAGATACCTTCTGTACTCCTTTGTGCGCTGTAGAGATACCTTCTGTACTCCTTTGTGCGCTGTAGAGATACCTTCTGTACTCCTTTGTACGCTGTAGAGATACCTCGTGTACTCCTTTGTACGTTCTAGAGATATTTCCTGTACTCCTTTGTGCGCTGTAGAGATACCTTCTGTACTCCTTTGTGCGCTGTAGAGATACCTTCTGTACTCCTTTGTGCGCTGTAGAGATACCTTCTGTACTCCTTTGTACGCTGTAGAGATACCTTCTTTACTCCTTTGTGCGCTGTAGAGATACCTTCTGTACTCCTTTGTACGCTGTAGAGATACCTCGTGTACTCCTTTGTACGTTCTAGAGATATTTCCTGTACTCCTTTGTGCGCTGTAGAGATACCTTCTGTACTCCTTTGTGCGCTGTAGAGATACCTTCTAAACTCCTTTGTGCGCTGTAGAGATACCTTCTGTACTCCTTTGTGCGCTGTAGAGTCACCTTCTGTACTCCTTTGTGCGCTGTAGAGATACCTTCTGTACTCTTTTGTGCGCTGTAGAGATACCTCGTGTACTCCTTTGTACGTTCTAGAGATATTTCCTGTACTCCTTTGTGCACTGTAGAGATACCTTCTGTACTCCTTTGTGCGCTGTAGAGATACCTTCTGTACTCCTTTGTGCGCTGTAGAGATACCTTCTGTACTCCTTTGTGCGCTGTAGAGATACCTTCTGTACTCCTTTGTGCGCTGTAGAGATACCTTCTGTACTCCTTTGTACGCTGTAGAGATACCTTCTGTACTCCTTTGTGCGCTGTAGAGATACCTTCTGTACACCTTTGTGCGCTTTAGAGATACCTTCTGTACTCCTTTGTACGCTGTAGAGATACCTCGTGTACTGTTTTGTACGTTCTAGAGATATTTCCTGTACTCCTTTGTGCGCTGTAGAGATACCTTCTGTACTCCTTTGTGCGCTGTAGAGATACCTTCTGTACTCCTTTGTGCGCTGTAGAGATACCTTCTGTACTCCTTTGTACGCTGTAGAGATACCTTCTGTACTCCTTTGTGCGCTGTAGAGATACCTTCTGTACTCCTTTGTACGCTGTAGAGATACCTCGTGTACTCCTTTGTACGTTCTAGAGATATTTCCTGTACTCCTTTGTGCGCTGTAGAGATACCTTCTGTACTCCTTCGTGCGCTGTAGAGATACCTTCTGTACTCCTTTGTGCGCTGTAGAGATACCTTCTGTACTCCTTTGTGCGCTGTAGAGATACCTTCTGTACTCCTTTGTGCGCTGTAGAGATACCTTCTGTACTCCTTTGTGCGCTGTAGAGATACCTTCTGTACTCCTTTGTACGCTGTAGAGATACCTTCTGTACTCCTTTGTGCGCTGTAGAGATACCTTCTGTACTCCTTTGTGCGCTTTAGAGATACCTTCTGTACTCCTTTGTACGCTGTAGAGATACCTCGTGTACTGTTTTGTACGTTCTAGAGATATTTCCTGTACTCCTTTGTGCGCTGTAGAGATACCTTCTGTACTCCTTTGTACGCTGTAGAGATACCTCGTGTACTCCTTTGTACGTTCTAGAGATATTTCCTGTACTCCTTTGTGCGCTGTAGAGATACCTTCTGTACTCCTTCGTGCGCTGTAGAGATACCTTCTGTACTCCTTTGTGCGCTGTAGAGATACCTTCTGTACTCCTTTGTGCGCTGTAGAGATACCTTCTGTACTCCTTTGTGCGCTGTAGAGATACCTTCTGTACTCCTTTGTGCGCTGTAGAGATACCTTCTGTACTCCTTTGTAGGCTGTAGAGATACCTCGTGTACTCCTTTGTACGTTCTAGAGATATTTCCTGTACTCCTTTGTGCGCTGTAGAGATACCTTCTGTACTCCTTTGTGCGCTGTAGAGATACCTTCTGTACTCCTTTGTGCGCTGTAGAGATACCTTCTGTACTCCTTTGTACGCTGTAGAGATACCTCGTGTACTCTTTTGTACGTTCTAGAGATATTTCCTGTACTCCTTTGTGCGCTGTAGAGATACCTTCTGTACTCCTTTGTGCGCTGTAGAGATACCTTCTGTACTCCTTTGTGCGCTGTAGAGATACCTTCTGTACTCCTTTGTACGCTGTAGAGATACCTTCTGTACTCCTTTGTGCGCTGTAGAGATACCTTCTGTACTCCTTTGTACGCTGTAGAGATACCTCGTGTACTCCTTTGTACGTTCTAGAGATATTTCCTGTACTCCTTTGTGCGCTGTAGAGATACCTTCTGTACTCCTTCGTGCGCTGTAGAGATACCTTCTGTACTCCTTTGTGCGCTGTAGAGATACCTTCTGTACTCCTTTGTGCGCTGTAGAGTTACCTTCTGTACTCCTTTGTGCGCTGTAGAGATAGCTTCTGTACTCCTTTGTGCGCTGTAGAGATACCTTCTGTACTCCTTTGTACGCTGTAGAGATACCTTCTGTACTCCTTTGTGCGCTGTAGAGATACCTTCTGTACTCCTTTGTGCGCTTTAGAGATACCTTCTGTACTCCTTTGTACGCTGTAGAGATACCTCGTGTACTGTTTTGTACGTTCTAGAGATATTTCCTGTACTCCTTTGTGCGCTGTAGAGATACCTTCTGTACTCCTTTGTACGCTGTAGAGATACCTCGTGTACTCCTTTGTACGTTCTAGAGATATTTCCTGTACTCCTTTGTGCGCTGTAGAGATACCTTCTGTACTCCTTCGTGCGCTGTAGAGATACCTTCAGTACTCCTTTGTGCGCTGTAGAGATACCTTCTGTACTCCTTTTTGCGCTGTAGAGATACCTTCTGTACTCCTTTGTGCGCTGTAGAGATACCTTCTGTACTCCTTTGTGCGCTGTAGAGATACCTTCTGTACTCCTTTGTAGGCTGTAGAGATACCTCGTGTACTCCTTTGTACGTTCTAGAGATATTTCCTGTACTCCTTTGTGCGCTGTAGAGATACCTTCTGTACTCCTTTGTGCGCTGTAGAGATACCTTCTGTACTCCTTTGTGCGCTGTAGAGATACCTTCTTGTTATATCGTGGTTTTTCATCACGATATTAGGATTTGTAATTGTAGCTGCAAACTACAGTATCGGTAACTGTAACTACCGATCTGAAGCGTTAGCTTCAGGAGTAGGACAAGGAAACTCTTAGCTAGGTTCCTATTCTTGTACTGGCTCATCGATACACAGACTCTGCTTATAAGCTATAGCGCTCGGAAGTTAAACAATGCTCTTCCGGTGCATACCAATGCAATGCGCCCTAAGGCACGGTTCCGGCGCCTGCGGTCGGGGCGCTTCCGACCCATCCGACCCAAGTACGATAAGGACAAAGGGCAATGCTCAACAAGCGCCTCCGTCGGCTCCGTCTTGCGGTTAAGACGCTTCCGCCAGTGCCACGATATCCCAAACCAAGTGTGAGAATGACATCATGCCTGAAAGGCCCATATTGAGATACTACACTTCTGTACTCCTCTGTACGCTGTAGAGATACCTCGTGTACTCTTTTGTACGTTCTAGAGATATTTCCTGTACTCCTTTGTGCGCTGTAGAGATACCTTCTGTACTCCTTTGTGCGCTGTAGAGATACCTTCTGTACTCCTTTGTACGCTGTGGAGATACCTTCTGTACTCCTTTGTGCGCTGAAGAGATACCTTCTGTACTCCTTTGTACGCTGTAGAGATACCTTCTGTACTCCTTTGTGCGCTGTAGAGATACCTTCTGTACTTTTTTGTGCGCTGTAGAGATACCTTCTGTACTCCTTTGTGCGCTGTAGAAATACCTTCTGTACTCCTTTGTGCGCTGTAGATATACCTTCTGTACTCCTTTGTGCGCTGTAGAGATACCTTCTGTACTCCTTTGTGCGCTGTAGAGATACCTTCTGTACTCCTTTGTGCGCTGTAGAGATACCTTCTGTACTCCTTTGTGCGCTGTAGAAATACCTTCTGTACTCCTATGTGCGCTGTAGAGATACCTCGTGTACTCCTTTGTACGTTCTAGAGATATTTCCTGTACTCCTTTGTGCACTGTAGAGATACCTTCTGTACTCCTTTGTGCGCTGTAGAGATACCTTCTGTACTCCTTTGTGCGCTGTAAAGATACCTTCTGTACTCCTTTGTGCGCTGTAGAGATACCTTCTGTACTCCTTTCTACGCTGTAGAGATACCTCGTTTACTCCTTTGTACGTTCTAGAGATATTTCCTGTACTCCTTTGTGCGCTGTAGAGATACGTTCTGTACTCCTTTGTGCGCTGTAGAGATACCTTCTGTACTCCTTTGTGCGCTGTAGAGATACCTTCTGTACTCCTTTGTGCGCTGTAGAGATACCTTCTGTACTCCTTTGTACGCTGTAGAGATACCTCGTGTACTCCTTTGTACGTTCTCGAGATATTTCCTGTACTCCTTTGTGCGCTGTAGAGATACCTTCTGTACTCCTTTGTGCGCTGTAGAGATACCTTCTGTACTCCTTTGTGCGCTGTAGAGATACCTTCTGTACTCCTTTGTACGTTCTAGAGATATTTCCTGTACTCCTTTGTGCGCTGTAGAGATACCTTCTGTACTCCTTTGTACGCTGTAGAGATACCTCGTGTACTCCTTTGTACGTTCTAGAGATATTTCCTGTACTCCTTTGTGCGCTGTAGAGATACCTTCTGTACTCCTTTGTGCGCTGTAGAGATACCTTCTGTACTCCTTTGTGCGCTGAAGAGATACCTTCTGTACTCCTTTGTACGCTGTAGAGATACCTCGTGTACTCCTTTGTACGTTCTAGAGATATTTCCTGTACTATTTTGTGCGCTGTAGAGATACCTTCTGTACTCCTTTGTGCGCTGTAGAGATACCTTCTGTACTCCTTTTTGCGCTGTAGAGATACCTTCTGTACTCCTTTGTACGCTGTAGAGATACCTTCTGTACTCCTTTGTGCGCTGTAGAGATACCTTCTGTACTCCTTTGTACGCTTTAGAGATACCTCGTGTACTCCTTTGTACGTTCTAGAGATATTTCCTGTACTCCTTTGTGCGCTGTAGAGATACCTTCTGTACTCCTTTGTGCGCTGTAGAGATACCTTCTGTACTCCTTTGTGCGCTGTAGAGATACCTTCTGTACTCCTTTGTGCGCTGTAGAGATACCTTCTGTACTCCTTTGTGCGCTGTAGAGATACCTTCTGTACTCCTTTGTGCGCTGTAGAGATACCTTCTGTACTCCTTTGTGCGCTGTAGAGATACCTTCTGTACTCCTTTGTGCGCTGTAGAGATACCTTCTGTACTCCTTTGTGCGCTGTAGAGATACCTCGTGTACTCCTTTGTACGTTCTAGAGATATTTTCTGTACTCCTTTGTGCGCTGTTGAGATACCTTCTGTACTCCTTTGTGCGCTGTAGAGATACCTTCTGTACTCCTTTCTGCGCTGTAGAGATACCTCGTGTACTCCTTTGTACGTTCTAGAGATATTTCCTGTACTCCTTTGTGCGCTGTAGAGATACCTTCTGTACTCCTTTGTGCGCTGTAGAGATACCTTCTGTACTCCTTTGTGCGCTGTAGAGATACCTTCTGTACTCCTTTGTGCGCTGTAGAGATACCTTCTGTACTCCTTTTTGCGCTGTAGAGATACCTTCTGTACTCCTTTGTACGCTGTAGAGATACCTCGTGTACTCCTTTGTACGTTCTAGAGATATTTCCTGTACTCCTTTGTGCGCTGTAGAGATACCTTCTGTACTCCTTTGTGCGCTGTAGAGATACCTTCTGTACTCCTTTGTGCGCTGTAGAGATACCTTTGTACACCTTTGTGCGCTGTAGAGATACCTTCTGTACTCCTTTGTGCGCTGTAGAGATACCTTCTGTACTCCTTTGTGCGCTGTAGAGATACCTTCTGTACTCCTTTGTACGCTGTAGAGATACCTCGTGTACTCCTTTGTACGTTCTAGAGATATTTCCTGTACTCCTTTGTGCGCTGTAGAGAGACCTTCTGTACTCCTTTGTGCGCTGTAGAGATACCTTCTGTACTCCTTTGTGCGCTGTAGAGATACCTTCTGTACTCCTTTGTGCGCTGTAGAGATCCCTTCTGTACTCCTTTGTGCGCTGTAGAGATACCTTCTGTACTCCTTTGTGCGCTGTAGAGATACCTTCTGTACTCCTTTGTGCGCTGTAGAGATACCTTCTGTACTCCTTTGTGCGCTGTAGAGATACCTTCTGTTCTCCTTTGTGGGCTGTAGAGATACCTTCTGTACTCCTTTGTGCGCTGTAGAGATACCTTCTGTACTCCTTTGTGCGCTGTAGAGATACCTTCTGTACTCCTTTGTGCGCTGTAGAGATACCTCGTGTACTCCTTTGTACGTTCTAGAGATATTTCCTGTACTCCTTTGTGCGCTGTAGAGATACCTCGTGTACTCCTTTGTACGTTCTAGAGATATTTCCTGTACTCCTTTGTGCGCTGTAGAGATACCTTCTGTACTCCTTTGTGCGCTGTAGAGATACCTTCTGTACTCCTTTGTGCGCTGTAGAGATACCTTCTGTACTCCTATGTGCGCTGTAGAGATACCTTCTGTACTCCTTTCTACGCTGTAGAGATACCTCGTGTACTCCATTGTACGTTCTAGAGATATTTCCTGTACTCCTTTGTGCGCTGTAGAGATACGTTCTGTACTCCTTTGTGCGCTGTAGAGATACCTTCTGTACTCCTTTGTGCGCTGTAGAGATACCTTCTGTACTCCTTTGTGCGCTGTAGAGATACCTTCTGTACTCCTTTGTACGCTGTAGAGATACCTCGTGTACTCCTTTGTACGTTCTAGAGATATTTCCTGTACTCCTTTGTGCGCTGTAAAGATACCTTCTGTACTCCTTTGTGCGCTGTAGAGATACCTTCTTTACTCCTTTGTGCGCTGTAGAGATACCTTCTGTACTCCTTTGTACGTTCTAGAGATATTTCCTGTACTCCTTTGTGCGCTGTAGAGATACCTTCTGTACTCCTTTGTACGCAGTAGAGATACCTCGTGTACTCCTTTGTACGTTCTAGAGATATTTCCTGTACTCCTTTGTGCGCTGTAGAGATACCTTCTGTACTCCTTTGTGCGCTGTAGAGATACCTTCTGTACTCCTTTGTGCGCTGAAGAGATACCTTCTGTACTCCTTTGTACGCTGTAGAGATACCTCGTGTACTCCTTTGTACGTTCTAGAGATATTTCCTGTACTCCTTTGTGCGCTGTAGAGATACCTTCTGTACTCCTTTGTGCGCTGTAGAGATACCTTCTGTACTCCATTGTGCGCTGTAGAGATACCTTCTGTACTCCTTTGTACGCTGTAGAGATACCTCGTGTACTCCTTTGTACGTTCTAGAGATATTTCCTGTACTCCTTTGTGCGCTGTAGAGATACCTTCTGTACTTCTTTGTGCGCTGTAGAGATACCTTCTGTACTCCTTTGTGCGCTGTAGAGATACCTTCTGTACTCCTTTGTGCGCTGTGGAGATACCTTCTGTACTCCTTTGTGCGCTGTAGAGATACCTTCTGTACTCCTTTGTGCGCTGTAGAGATACCTTCTGTACTCCTTTGTGCGCTGTAGAGATACCTTCTGTACTCCTTTGTGCGCTGTAGAGATACCTTCTGTACTCCTTTGTGCGCTGTAGAGATACCTTCTGTACTTCTTTGTGCGCTGTAGAGATACCTTCTGTACTCCTTTGTACGCTGTAGAGATACCTCGTGTACTCTTTTGTACGTTCTAGAGATATTCCCTGTACTCCTTTGTGCGCTGTAGAGATACCTTCTGTACTCCTTTGTGCGCTGTAGAGATACCTTCTGTACTCCTTTGTGCGCTGTAGAGATACCTTCTGTACTCCTTTGTGCGCTGTAGAGATACCTCGTGTCCTCCTTTGTACGTTCTAGAGATATTTCCTGTACTCCTTTGTGCGCTGTAGAGATACCTTCTGTACTCCTTTGTGCGCTGTAGAGATACCTTCTGTACTCCTTTGTGCGCTGTAGAGATACCTTCTGTACTCCTTTGTGCGCTGTAGAGATACCTTCTGTACCCCTTTGTGCGCTGTAGAGATACCTTCTGTACTCCTTTGTGAGCTGTAGAGATACCTTCTGTACTCCTTTGTGCGCTGTAGAGATTCCTTCTGTACTCCTTTGTGCGCTGTAGAGATACCTTCTGTACTCCTTTGTGCGCTGTAGAGATACCTTCTGTACTCCTTTGTGCGCTGTAGAGATACCTCGTGTACTCCTTTGTACGTTCTAGAGATATTTCCTGTACTCCTTTGTGCGCTGTAGAGATACCTTCTGTACTCCTTTGTGCGCTGTAGAGATACCTTCTGTACTCCTTTGTGCGCTGTAGAGATACCTTCTGTACTCCTTTGTGCGCTGTAGAGATACCTTCTGTACTCCTTTGTACGTTCTAGAGATATTTACTGTACTCCTTTGTGCGCTGTAGAGATACCTTCTGTACTCCTTTGTACGCTGTAGAGATACCTCGTGTACTCCTTTGTACGTTCTAGAGATATTTCCTGTACTCCTTTGTGCGCTGTAGAGATACCTTCTGTACTCCTTTGTGCGCTGTAGAGATACCTTCTGTACTCCTTTGTGCGCTGTAGAGATACCTTCTGTACTCCTTTGTGCGCTGTAGAGATACCTTCTGTACTCCTTTGTGCGCTGTAGAGATACCTTCTGTACTCCTTTGTGCGCTGTAGAGATACCTTCTGTACTCCTTTGTGCGCTGTAGAGATACCTTCTGTACTCCTTTGTACGTTCTAGAAATATTTCCTGTTCTCCTTTGTGCGCTGTAGAGATACCTTCTGTACTCCTTTGTACGCTGTAGAGATACCTCGTGTACTCCTTTGTACGTTGTAGAGATATTTCCTGTACTCCTTTGTGCGCTGTAGAGATACCTTCTGTACTCCTTTGTGCGCTGTAGAGATACCTTCTGTACTCCTTTGTGCGCTGTAGAGATACCTTCTGTACTCCTTTGTGCGCTGTAGAGATACCTTCTGTACTCCTTTGTGCGCTGTAGAGATACCTTCTGTACTCCTTTGTACGCTGTAGAGATACCTCGTGTACTCCTTTGTACGTTCTAGAGATATTTCCTGTACTCCTTTGTGCGCTGTAGAGATATTTCCTGTACTTCTTTGTGCGCTGTAGAGATACCTTCTGTTCTCCTTTGTGCGCTGTAGAGATACCTTCTGTACTCCTTTGTGCGCTGTAGAGATACCTTCTGTACTCCTTTGTGCGCTGTAGAGATACCTTCTGTACTCCTTTGTGCGCTGTAGAGATACCTTCTGTACTCCTTTGTACGCTGTAGAGATACCTCGTGTACTCCTTTGTACGTTCTAGAGATATTTCCTGTACTCCTTTGTGCGCTGTAGAGATAACTTCTGTACTTCTTTGTGCGCTGTAGAGATACCTTCTGTACTCCTTTGTGCGCTGTAGAGATACCTTCTGTACTCCTTTGTGCGCTGTAGAGATACCTTCTGTACTCCTTTGTGCGCTGTAGAGATACCTTCTGTACTCCTTTGTACGCTGTAGAGATACCTCGTGTACTCCTTTGTACGTTCTAGAGATATTTCCTGTACTCCTTTGTGCGCTGTAGAGATATTTCCTGTACTCCTTTGTGCGCTGTAGAGATACCTTCTGTACTCCTTTGTGCGCTGTAGAGATACCTTCTGTACTCCTTTGTGCGCTGTAGAGATACCTTCTGTACTCCTTTGTGCGCTGTAGAGATACCTTCTGTACTCCCTTGTGCGCTGTAGAGATACCTTCTGTACTCCTTTGTACGCTGTAGAGATACCTCGTGTACTCCTTTGTACGTTCTAGAGATATTTCCTGTACTCCTTTGTGCGCTGTAGAGATAACTTCTGTACTTCTTTGTGCGCTGTAGAGATACCTTCTGTACTCCTTTGTGCGCTGTAGAGATACCTTCTGTACTTCTTTGTGCGCTGTAGAGATACCTTCTGTACTCCTTTGTACGCTGTAGAGATACCTCGTGTACTCTTTTGTACGTTCTAGAGATATTTCCTGTACTCCTTTGTGCGCTGTAGAGATACCTTCTGTACTCCTTTGTGCGCTGTAGAGATACCTTCTGTACTCCTTTGTGCGCTGTAGAGATACCTTCTGTACTCCTTTGTACGCTGTAGAGATACCTCGTGTACTCCTTTGTACGTTCTTGAGATATTTCCTGTACTCCTTTGTGCGTTGTAGAGATACCTTCTGTACTCCTCTGTGCGCTGTAGAGATACCTTCTGTACTCCTTTGTGCGCTGTAGAGATACCTTCTGTACTCCTTTGTGCGCTGTAGAGATACCTTCTGTACTCCTTTGTGCGCTGTAGAGATACCTTCTGTACTCCTTTGTGAGCTGTAGAGATACCTTATGTACTCCTTTGTGCGCTGTAGAGATTCCTTCTGTACTCCTTTGTGCGCTGTAGAGATACCTTCTGTACTCCTTTGTGCGCTGTAGAGATACCTTCTGTACTCCTTTGTGCGCTGTAGAGATATCTCGTGTACTCCTTTGTACGTTCTAGAGATATTTCCTGTACTCCTTTGTGCGCTGAAGAGATACCTTCTGTACTCCTTTGTGCGCTGTAGAGATACCTTCTGTACTCCTTTGTGCGCTGTAGAGATACCTTCTGTACTCCTTTGTACGCTGTAGAGATACCTCGTGTACTCCTTTGTACGTTCTAGAGATATTTCCTGTACTCCTTTGTGCGCTGTAGAGATACCTTCTGTACTCCTTTGTGCGCTGTAGAGATACCTTCTGTACTCCTTTGTGCGCTGTAGAGATACCTTCTGTACTCCTTTGTGCGCTGTAGAGATACCTTCTGTACTCCTTTGTACGTTCTAGAGATATTTCCTGTACTCCTTTGTGCGCTGTAGAGATACCTTCTGTACTCCTTTGTGCGCTGTAGAGATACCTTCTGTACTTCTTTGTGCGCTGTAGAGATACCTTCTGTACTCCTTTGTGCGCTGTAGAGATACCTTCTGTACTCCTTTGTGCGCTGTAGAGATACCTTCTGTACTCCTTTGTGCGCTGTAGAGATACCTTCTGTACTCCTTTGTACGCTGTAGAGATACCTCGTGTACTCCTTTGTACGTTCTAGAGATATTTCCTGTACTCCTTTGTGCGCTGTAGAGATACCTTCTGTACTCCTTTGTGCGCTGTAGAGATACCTTCTGTACTCCTTTGTGCGCTGTAGAGATACCTTCTGTACTCCTTTGTGCGCTGTAGAGATACCTTCTGTACTCCTTTGTGCGCTGTAGAGATACCTTCTGTACTCCTTTGTGCGCTGTAGAGATACCTTCTGTACTCCTTTGTACGCTGTAGAGATACCTCGTGTACTCCTTTGTACGTTCTAGAGATATTTCCTGTACTCCTTTGTGCGCTGTAGAGATACCTTCTGTACTTCTTTGTGCGCTGTAGAGATACCTTCTGTACTCCTTTGTGCGCTGTAGAGATACCTTCTGTACTTCTTTGTGCGCTGTAGAGAAACCTTCTGTACTCCTTTGTACGCTGTAGAGATACCTCGTGTACTCTTTTGTACGTTCTAGAGATATTTCCTGTACTCCTTTGTGCGCTGTAAAGATACCTTCTGTACTCCTTTGTGCGCTGTAGAGATACCTTCTGTACTCCTTTGTGCGCTGTAGAGATACCTTCTGTACTCCTTTGTACGCTGTAGAGATACCTCGTGTACTCCTTTGTACGTTCTAGAGATATTTCCTATACTCCTTTGTGCGCTGTAGAGATACCTTCTGTACTCCTTTGTGCGCTGTAGAGATACCTTCTGTACTCCTTTATGCGCTGTAGAGATACCTTCTGTACTCCTTTGTGCGCTGTAGAGATACCTTCTGTACCCCTTTGTGCGCTGTAGAGATACCTTCTGTACTCCTTTGTGAGCTGTAGAGATACCTTCTGTACTCCTTTGTGCGCTGTAGAGATTCCTTCTGTACTCCTTTGTGCGCTGTAGAGATACCTTCTGTACTCCTTTGTGCGCTGTAGAGATACCTTCTGTACTCCTTTGTGCGCTGTAGAGATACCTCGTGTACTCCTTTGTACGTTCTAGAGATATTTCCTGTACTCCTTTGTGCGCTGTAGAGATACCTTCTGTACTCCTTTGTGCGCTGTAGAGATACCTTCTGTACTCCTTTGTGCGCTGTAGAGATACCTTCTGTACTCCTTTGTGCGCTGTAGAGATACCTTCTGTACTCCTTTGTACGTTCTAGAGATATTTACTGTACTCCTTTGTGCGCTGTAGAGATACCTTCTGTACTCCTTTGTACGCTGTAGAGATACCTCGTGTACTCCTTTGTACGTTCTAGAGATATTTCCTGTACTCCTTTGTGCGCTGTAGAGATACCTTCTGTACTCCTTTGTGCGCTGTAGAGATACCTTCCGTACTCCTTTGTGCGCTGTAGAGATACCTTCTGTACTCCTTTGTACGCTGTAGAGATACCTCGTGTACTCCTTTGTACGTTCTAGAGATATTTCCTGTACTCCTTTGTGCGCTGTAGATATACCTTCTGTACTCCTTTGTGCGCTGTAGAGATACCTTCTGTACTCCTTTGTGCGCTGTAGAGATACCTTCTGTACTCCTTTGTGCGCTGTAGAGATACCTTCTGTACTCCTTTGTGCGCTGTAGAGATACCTTCTGTACTCCTTTGTGCGCTGTAGAGATACCTTCTGTACTCCTTTGTACGTTCTAGAAATATTTCCTGTTCTCCTTTGTGCGCGGTAGAGATACCTTCTGTACTCCTTTGTACGCTGTAGAGATAACTCGTGTACTCCTTTGTACGTTCTAGAGATATTTCCTGTACTCCTTTGTGCGCTGTAGAGATACATTCTGTACTCCTTTGTGCGCTGTAGAGATACCTTCTGTACTCCTTTGTGCGCTGTAGAGATACCTTCTGTACTCCTTTGTACGCTGTAGAGATACCTAGTGTACTCCTTTGTACGTTCTAGAGATATTTCCTGTACTCCTTTGTGCGCTGTAGAGATACCTTCTGTACTCCTTTGTGCGCTGTAGAGATACCTTCTGTACTCCTTTGTGCGCTGTAGAGATACCTTCTGTACTCCTTTGTGCGCTGTAGAGATACCTTCTGTACTCCTTTGTACGCTGTAGAGATACCTCGTGTACTCCTTTGTACGTTCTAGAGATATTTCCTGTACTCCTTTGTGCGCTGTAGAGATATTTCCTGTACTCCTTTGTGCGCTGTAGAGATACCTTCTGTACTCCTTTGTGCGCTGTAGAGATACCTTCTGTACTCCTTTGTGCGCTGTAGAGATACCTTCTGTACTCCTTTGTGCGCTGTAGAGATACCTTCTGTACTCCTTTGTGCGCTGTAGAGATACCTTCTGTACTCCTTTGTACGCTGTAGAGATACCTCGTGTACTCCTTTGTACGTTCTAGAGATATTTCCTGTACTCCTTTGTGCGCTGTAGAGATACCTTCTGTACTTCTTTGTGCGCTGTAGAGATACCTTCTGTACTCCTTTGTGCGCTGTAGAGATACCTTCTGTACTTCTTTGTGCGCTGTAGAGATACCTTCTGTACTCCTTTGTACGCTGTAGAGATACCTCGTGTACTCTTTTGTACGTTCTAGAGATATTTCCTGTACTCCTTTGTGCGCTGTAGAGATACCTTCTGTACTCCTTTGTGCGCTGTAGAGATACCTTCTGTACTCCTTTGTGCGCTGTAGAGATACCTTCTGTACTCCTTTGTACGCTGTAGAGATACCTCGTGTACTCCTTTGTACGTTCTAGAGATATTTCCTGTACTCCTTTGTGCGCTGTAGAGATACCTTCTGTACTCCTTTGTGCGCTGTAGAGATACCTTCTGTACTCCTTTGTGCGCTGTAGAGATACCTTCTGTACTCCTTTGTGCGCTGTAGAGATACCTTCTGTACTCCTTTGTGCGCTGTAGAGATACCTTCTGTACTCCTTTGTGAGCTGTAGAGATACCTTATGTACTCCTTTGTGCGCTGTAGAGATTCCTTCTGTACTCCTTTGTGCGCTGTAGAGATACCTTCTGTACTCCTTTGTGCGCTGTAGAGATACCTTCTGTACTCCTTTGTGCGCTGTAGAGATACCTCGTGTACTCCTTTGTACGTTCAAGAGATATTTCCTGTACTCCTTTGTGCGCTGAAGAGATACCTTCTGTACTCCTTTGTGCGCTGTAGAGATACCTTCTGTACTCCTTTGTGCGCTGTAGAGATACCTTCTGTACTCCTTTGTACGCTGTAGAGATACCTCGTGTACTCCTTTGTACGTTCTAGAGATATTTCCTGTACTCCTTTGTGCGCTGTAGAGATACCTTCTGTACTCCTTTGTGCGCTGTAGAGATACCTTCTGTACTCCTTTGTGCGCTGTAGAGATACCTTCTGTACTTCTTTGTGCGCTGTAGAGATACCTTCTGTACTCCTTTGTACGTTCTAGAGATATTTCCTGTACTCCTTTGTGCGCTGTAGAGATACCTTCTGTACTCCTTTGTACGTTGTAGAGATACCTCGTGTACTCCTTTGTACGTTCTAGAGATATTTCCTGTACTCCTTTGTGCGCTGTAGAGATACCTTCTGTACTCCTCTGTGCGCTGTAGAGATACCTTCTGTACTCCTTTGTGCGCTGTAGAGATACCTTCTGTACTCCTTTGTACGCTGTAGAGATACCTCGTGTACTCCTTTGTACGTTCTAGAGATATTTCCTGTACTCCTTTGTGCGCTGTAGAGATACCTTCTGTACTCCTTTGTGCGCTGTAGAGATACCTTCTGTACTCCTTTGTGCGCTGTAGAGATACCTTCTGTACTCCTTTGTGCGCTGTAGAGATACCTTCTGTACTCCTTTGTGCGCTGTAGAGATACCTTCTGTACTCCTTTGTGCGCTGTAGAGATACCTTCTGTACTCCTTTGTACGTTCTAGAAATATTTCCTGTTCTCCTTTGTGCGCTGTAGAGATACCTTCTGTACTCCTTTGTACGCTGTAGAGATACCTCGTGTACTCCTTTGTACGTTCTAGAGATATTTCCTGTACTCCTTTGTGCGCTGTAGAGATACATTCTGTACTCCTTTGTGCGCTGTAGAGATACCTTCTGTACTCCTTTGTGCGCTGTAGAGATACCTTCTGTACTCCTTTGTACGCTGTAGAGATACCTCGTGTACTCCTTTGTACGTTCTAGAGATATTTCCTGTACTCCTTTGTGCGCTGTTGAGATACCTTCTGTACTCCTTTGTGCGCTGTAGAGATACCTTCTGTACTCCTTTGTGCGCTGTAGAGATACCTTCTGTACTCCTTTGTGCGCTGTAGAGATACCTTCTGTACTCCTTTGTGCGCTGTAGAGATACCTTCTGTACTCCTTTGTACGCTGTAGAGATACCTCGTGTACTCCTTTGTACGTTCTAGAGATATTTCCTGTACTCCTTTGTGCGCTGTAGAGATATTTCCTGTACTCCTTTGTGCGCTGTAGAGATACCTTCTGTACTCCTTTGTGCGCTGTAGAGATACCTTCTGTACTCCTTTGTGCGCTGTAGAGATACCTTCTGTACTCCTTTGTGCGCTGTAGAGATACCTTCTGTACTCCTTTGTGCGCTGTAGAGATACCTTCTGTACTCCTTTGTACGCTGTAGAGATACCTCGTGTACTCCTTTGTACGTTCTAGAGATATTTCCTGTACTCCTTTGTGCGCTGTAGAGATACCTTCTGTACTTCTTTGTGCGCTGTAGAGATACCTTCTGTTCTCCTTTGTGCACTGTAGAGATACCTTCTGTACTTCTTTGTGCGCTGTAGAGATACCTTCTGTACTCCTTTGTACGCTGTAGAGATACCTCGTGTACTCTTTTGTACGTTCTAGAGATATTTCCTGTACTCCTTTGTGCGCTGTAGAGATACCTTCTGTACTCCTTTGTGCGCTGTAGAGATACCTTCTGTACTCCTTTGTGCGCTGTAGAGATACCTTCTGTACTCCTTTGTACGCTGTAGAGATACCTCGTGTACTCCTTTGTACGTTCTAGAGATATTTCCTGTACTCCTTTGTGCGCTGTAGAGATACCTTCTGTACTCCTTTGTGCGCTGTAGAGATACCTTCTGTACTCCTTTGTGCGCTGTAGAGATACCTTCTGTACTACTTTGTGCGCTGTAGAGATACCTTCTGTACTCCTTTGTGCGCTGTAGAGATACCTTCTGTACTCCTTTGTGAGCTGTAGAGATACCTTATGTACTCCTTTGTGCGCTGTAGAGATTCCTTCTGTACTCCTTTGTGCGCTGTAGAGATACCTTCTGTACTTCTTTGTGCGCTGTAGAGATACCTTCTGTACTCCTTTGTGCGCTGTAGAGATACCTCGTGTACTCCTTTGTACGTTCTAGAGATATTTCCTGTACTCCTTTGTGCGCTGAAGAGATACCTTCTGTACTCCTTTGTGCGCTGTAGAGATACCTTCTGTACTCCTTTGTGCGCTGTAGAGATACCTTCTGTACTCCTTTGTACGCTGTAGAGATACCTCGTGTACTCCTTTGTACGTTCTAGAGATATTTCCTGTACTCCTTTGTGCGCTGTAGAGATACCTTCTGTACTCCTTTGTGCGCTGTAGAGATACCTTCTGTACTCTTTTGTGCGCTGTAGAGATACCTTCTGTACTCCTTTGTGCGCTGTAGAGATACCTTCTGTACTCCTTTGTACGTTCTAGAGATATTTCCTGTACTCCTTTGTGCGCTGTAAAGATACCTTCTGTACTTCTTTGTACGTTGTAGAGATACCTCGTGTACTCCTTTGTACGTTCTAGAGATATTTCCTGTACTCCTTTGTGCGCTGTAGAGATACCTTCTGTACTCCTTTGTGCGCTGTAGAGATACCTTCTGTACTCCTTTGTGCGCTGTAGAGATACCTTCTGTACTCCTTTGTACGCTGTAGAGATACCTCGTGTACTCCTTTGTACGTTCTAGAGATATTTCCTGTACTCCTTTGTGCGCTGTAGAGATACCTTCTGTACTCCTTTGTGCGCTGTAGAGATACCTTCTGTACTCCTTTGTGCGCTGTAGAGATACCTTCTGTACTCCTTTGTACGCTGTAGAGATACCTTCTTTACTCCATTGTGCGCTGTAGAGATACCTTCTGTACTCCTTTGTACGCTGTAGAGATACCTCGTGTACTCCTTTGTACGTTCTAGAGATATTTCCTGTACTCCTTTGTGCGCTGTAGAGATACCTTCTGTACTCCTTTGTGCGCTGTAGAGATACCTTCTGTACTCCTTTGTGCGCTGTAGAGATACCTTCTGTACTCCTTTGTGCGCTGTAGAGATACCTTCTGTACTCCTTTGTACGCTGTAGAGATACCTTCTGTACTCCTTTGTGCGCTGTAGAGATACCTTCTGTACTCCTTTGTGCGCTTTAGAGATACCTTCTGTACTCCTTTGTACGCTGTAGAGATACCTCGTGTACTGTTTTGTACGTTCTAGAGATATTTCCTGTACTCCTTTGTGCGCTGTAGAGATACCTTCTGTACTCCTTTGTGCGCTGTAGAGATACCTTCTGTACTCCTTTGTGCGCTGTAGAGATACCTTCTGTACTCCTTTGTGCGCTGTAGAGATACCTCGTCTACTCCTTTGTACGTTCTAGAGATATTTCCTGTACTCCTTTGTGCGCTGTAGAGATACCTTCTGTACTCCTTTGTGCGCTGTAGAGATACCTTCTGTACTCCTTTGTGCGCTGTAGAGATACCTTCTGTACTCCTTTGTACGCTGTAGAGATACCTTCTGTACTCCTTTGTGCGCTGTAGAGATACCTTCTGTACTCCTTTGTACGCTGTAGAGATACCTCGTGTACTCCTTTGTACGTTCTAGAGATATTTCCTGTACTCCTTTGTGCGCTGTAGAGATACCTTCTGTACTCCTTCGTGCGCTGTAGAGATACCTTCTGTACTCCTTTTTGCGCTGTAGAGATACCTTCTGTACTCCTTTGTGCGCTGTAGAGATACCTTCTGTACTCCTTTGTGCGCTGTAGAGATACCTTCTGTACTCCTTTGTGCGCTGTAGAGATACCTTCTGTACTCCTTTGTAGGCTGTAGAGATACCTCGTGTACTCCTTTGTACGTTCTAGAGATATTTCCTGTACTCCTTTGTGCGCTGTAGAGATACCTTCTGTACTCCTTTGTGCGCTGTAGAGATACCTTCTGTACTCCTTTGTGCGCTGTAGAGATACCTTCTGTACTCCTTTGTACGCTGTAGAGATACCTCGTGTACTCTTTTGTACGTTCTAGAGATATTTCCTGTACTCCTTTGTGCGCTGTAGAGATACCTTCTGTACTCCTTTGTGCGCTGTAGAGATACCTTCTGTACTCCTTTGTGCGCTGTAGAGATACCTCGTGTACTCCTTTGTACGTTCTAGAGATATTTCCTGTACTCCTTTGTGCGCTGAAGAGATACCTTCTGTACTCCTTTGTGCGCTGTAGAGATACCTTCTGTACTCCTTTGTGCGCTGTAGAGATACCTTCTGTACTCCTTTGTACGCTGTAGAGATACCTCGTGTACTCCTTTGTACGTTCTAGAGATATTTCCTGTACTCCTTTGTGCGCTGTAGAGATACCTTCTGTACTCCTTTGTGCGCTGTAGAGATACCTTCTGTACTCTTTTGTGCGCTGTAGAGATACCTTCTGTACTCCTTTGTGCGCTGTAGAGATACCTTCTGTACTCCTTTGTACGTTCTAGAGATATTTCCTGTACTCCTTTGTGCGCTGTAAAGATACCTTCTGTACTCCTTTGTACGTTGTAGAGATACCTCGTGTACTCCTTTGTACGTTCTAGAGATATTTCCTGTACTCCTTTGTGCGCTGTAGAGATACCTTCTGTACTCCTTTGTGCGCTGTAGAGATACCTTCTGTACTCCTTTGTGCGCTGTAGAGATACCTTCTGTACTCCTTTGTACGCTGTAGAGATACCTCGTGTACTCCTTTGTACGTTCTAGAGATATTTCCTGTACTCCTTTGTGCGCTGTAGAGATACCTTCTGTACTCCTTTGTGCGCTGTAGAGATACCTTCTGTACTCCTTTGTGCGCTGTAGAGATACCTTCTGTACTCCTTTGTACGCTGTAGAGATACCTTCTTTACTCCATTGTGCGCTGTAGAGATACCTTCTGTACTCCTTTGTACGCTGTAGAGATACCTCGTGTACTCCTTTGTACGTTCTAGAGATATTTCCTGTACTCCTTTGTGCGCTGTAGAGATACCTTCTGTACTCCTTTGTGCGCTGTAGAGATACCTTCTGTACTCCTTTGTGCGCTGTAGAGATACCTTCTGTACTCCTTTGTGCGCTGTAGAGTCACCTTCTGTACTCCTTTGTGCGCTGTAGAGATACCTTCTGTACTCTTTTTTGCGCTGTAGAGATACCTCGTGTACTCCTTTGTACGTTCTTGAGATATTTCCTGTACTCCTTTGTGCGCTGTAGAGATACCTTCTGTACTCCTTTGTGTGCTGTAGAGATACCTTCTGTACTCCTTTGTGCGCTGTAGAGATACCTTCTGTACTCCTTTGTGCGCTGTAGAGATACCTTCTGTACTCCTTTGTGCGCTGTAGAGATACCTTCTGTACTCCTTTGTACGCTGTAGAGATACCTTCTGTACTCCTTTGTGCGCTGTAGAGATACCTTCTGTACTCCTTTGTGCGCTTTAGAGATACCTTCTGTACTCCTTTGTACGCTATAGAGATACCTCGTGTACTGTTTTGTACGTTCTAGAGATATTTCCTGTACTCCTTTGTGCGCTGTAGAGATACCTTCTGTACTCCTTTGTGCGCTGTAGAGATACCTTCTGTACTCCTTTGTGCGCTGTAGAGATACCTTCTGTACTCCTTTGTGCGCTGTAGAGATACCTCGTCTACTCCTTTGTACGTTCTAGAGATATTTCCTGTACTCCTTTGTGCGCTGTAGAGATACCTTCTGTACTCCTTTGTGCGCTGTAGAGATACCTTCTGTACTCCTTTGTGCGCTGTAGAGATACCTTCTGTACTCCTTTGTACGCTGTAGAGATACCTTCTGTACTCCTTTGTGCGCTGTAGAGATACCTTCTGTACTCCTTTGTACGCTGTAGAGATACCTCGTGTACTCCTTTGTACGTTCTAGAGATATTTCCTGTACTCCTTTGTGCGCTGTAGAGATACCTTCTGTACTCCTTCGTGCGCTGTAGAGATACCTTCTGTACTCCTTTGTGCGCTGTAGAGATACCTTCTGTACTCCTTTGTGCGCTGTAGAGATACCTTCTGTACTCCTTTGTGCGCTGTAGAGATACCTTCTGTACTCCTTTGTGCGCTGTAGAGATACCTTCTGTACTCCTTTGTAGGCTGTAGAGATACCTCGTGTACTCCTTTGTACGTTCTAGAGATATTTCCTGTACTCCTTTGTGCGCTGTAGAGATACCTTCTGTACTCCTTTGTGCGCTGTAGAGATACCTTCTGTACTCCTTTGTGCGCTGTAGAGATACCTTCTGTACTCCTTTGTACGCTGTAGAGATACCTCGTGTACTCTTTTGTACGTTCTAGAGATATTTCCTGTACTCCTTTGTGCGCTGTAGAGATACCTTCTGTACTCCTTTGTGCGCTGTAGAGATACCTTCTGTACTCCTTTGTACGCTGTAGAGATACCTTCTGTACTCCTTTGTGCGCTGTAGAGATACCTTCTGTACTCCTTTGTACGCTGTAGAGATACCTTCTGTACTCCTTTGTGCGCTGTAGAGATACCTTCTGTACTTTTTTGTGCGCTGTAGAGATACCTTCTGTACTCCTTTGTGCGCTGTAGAAATACCTTCTGTACTCCTTTGTGCGCTGTAGAGATACCTTCTGTACTCCTTTGTGCGCTGTAGAGATACCTTCTGTACTCCTTTGTGCGCTGTAGAGATACCTTCTGTACTCCTTTGTGCGCTGTAGAGATACCTTCTGTACTCCTTTGTGCGCTGTAGAGATACCTTCTGTACTCCTTTGTGCGCTGTAGAAATACCTTCTGTACTCCTTTGTGCGCTGTAGAGATACCTCGTGTACTCCTTTGTACGTTCTAGAGATATTTCCTGTACTCCTTTGTGCGCTGTAGAGATACCTTCTGTACTCCTTTGTGCGCTGTAGAGATACCTTCTGTACTCCTTTGTGCGCTGTAGAGATACCTTCTGTACTCCTTTGTGCGCTGTAGAGATACCTTCTGTACTCCTTTCTACGCTGTAGAGATACCTCGTGTACTCCTTTGTACGTTCTAGAGATATTTCCTGTACTCCTTTGTGCGCTGTAGAGATACGTTCTGTACTCCTTTGTGCGCTGTAGAGATACCTTCTGTACTCCTTTGTGCGCTGTAAAGATACCTTCTGTACTCCTTTGTGCGCTGTAGAGATACCTTCTGTACTCCTTTGTACGCTGTAGAGATACCTCGTGTACTCCTTTGTACGTTCTAGAGATATTTCCTGTACTCCTTTTTGCGCTGTAGAGATACCTTCTGTACTCCTTTGTGCGCTGTAGAGATTTCTTCTGTACTCCTTTGTGCGCTGTAGAGATACCTTCTGTACTCCTTTGTACGTTCTAGAGATATTTCCTGTACTCCTTTGTGCGCTGTAGAGATACCTTCTGTACTCCTTTGTACGCTGTAGAGATACCTCGTGTACTCCTTTGTACGTTCTAGAGATATTTCCTGTACTCCTTTGTGCGCTGTAGAGATACCTTCTGTACTCCTTTGTGCGCTGTAGAGATACCTTCTGTACTCCTTTGTGCGCTGAAGAGATACCTTCTGTACTCCTTTGTACGCTGTAGAGATACCTCGTGTACTCCTTTGTACGTTCTAGAGATATTTCCTGTACTCCTTTGTGCGCTGTAGAGATACCTTCTGTACTCCTTTGTGCGCTGTAGAGATACCTTCTGTACTCCTTTGTGCGCTGTAGAGATACCTTCTGTACTCCTTTGTACGCTGTAGAGATACCTTCTGTACTCCTTTGTGCGCTGTAGAGATACCTTCTGTACTCCTTTGTACGCTTTAGAGATACCTCGTGTACTCCTTTGTACGTTCTAGAGATATTTCCTGTACTCCTTTGTGCGCTGTAGAGATACCTTCTGTACTCCTTTGTGCGCTGTAGAGATACCTTCTGTACTCCTTTGTGCGCTGTAGAGATACCTTCTGTACTCCTTTGTGCGCTGTAGAGATACCTTCTGTACTCCTTTGTGCGCTGTAGAGATACCTTCTGTTCTCCTCTGTGGGCTGTAGAGATACCTTCTGTACTCCTTTGTGCGCTGTAGAGATACCTTCTGTACTCCTTTGTGCGCTGTAGAGATACCTTCTGTACTCCTTTGTGCGCTGTAGAGATACCTCGTGTACTCCTTTGTACGTTCTAGAGATATTTCCTGTACTCCTTTGTGCGCTGTAGAGATACCTTCTGTACTCCTTTGTGCGCTGTAGAGATACCCTCTGTACTCCTTTGTGCGCTGTAGAGATACCTTCTGTACTACTTTGTACGCTGTAGAGATATTTCCTGTACTCCTATGTGCGCTGTAGAGATACCTTCTGTACTCCTTTGTGCGCTGTAGAGATACCTTCTGTACTCCTTTGTGCGCTGTAGAGATACCTTCTGTACTCCTTTGTGCGCTGTAGTGATACCTTCTGTACTCCTTTGTGCGCTGTAGAGGTACCTTCTGTACTCCTTTGTACGCTGTAGAGGTACCTCGTGTACTCCTTTGTACGTTCTAAAGATATTTCCTGTACTCCTTTGTGCGCTGTAGAGATACCTTCTGTACTCCTTTGTGCGCTGTAGAGATACCTTCTGTACTCCTTTGTGCGCTGTAGAGATACCTTCTGTACTTTTTTGTGCGCTGTAGAGATACCTTCTGTACTCCTTTGTACGCTGTAGAGATACCTCGTGTACTCCTTTGTACGTTCTAGAGATATTTCCTGTACTCCTTTGTGCGCTGTAGAGATACCTTCTGTACTCCTTTGTGCGCTGTAGAGATACCTTCTGTACTCCTTTGTGCGCTGTAGAGATACCTTCTGTACTCCTTTGTGCGCTGTAGAGATACCTTCTGTACTCCTTTGTACGCTGTAGAGATACCTTCTGTACTCCTTTGTACGCTGTAGAGATACCTCGTGTACTCCTTTGTACGTTCTAAAGATATTTCCTGTACTCCTTTGTGCGCTGTAGAGATACCTTCTGTACTCCTTTGTGCGCTGTAGAGATACCTTCTGTACTCCTTTGTACGCTGTAGAGATACCTCGTGTACTTCTTTGTACGTTCTAGAGATATTTCCTGTACTCCTTTGTGCGCTGTTGAGATACCTTCTGTACTCCTTTGTGCGCTGTAGAGATACCTTCTGTACTCCTTTGTGCGCTGTAGAGATACCTTCTGTACTCCTTTGTGCGCTGTAGAGATACCTTCTGTACTCCTTTGTACGCTGTAGAGATACCTCGTGTACTCCTTTGTACGTTCTAGAGATATTTCCTGTACTCCTTTGTGCGCTGTAGAGATACCTTCTGTACTCCTTTGTACGCTGTAGAGATACCTCGTGTACTCCTTTGTACGTTCTAGAGATATTTCCTGTACTCCTTTGTGCGCTGTAGAGATACCTTCTGTACTCCTTTGTGCGCTGTAGAGATACCTTCTGTACTCCTTTGTGCGCTGTAGAGATACCTTCTGTACTCCTTTGTACGCTGTAGAGATACCTTCTGTACTCCATTGTGCGCTGTAGAGATACCTTCTGTACTCCTTTGTACGCTGTAGAGATACCTCGTGTACTCCTTTGTACGTTCTAGAGATATTTCCTGTACTCCTTTGTGCGCTGTATAGATACCTTCTGTTCTCCTTTGTGCGCTGTAGAGATACCTTCTGTACTCCTTTGTGCGCTGTAGAGATACCTTCTGTACTCCTTTGTGCGCTGTAGAGATACCTTCTGTACTCTTTTGTGCGCTGTAGAGATACCTTCTGTACTCCTTTGTGCGCTGTAAAGATACCTTCTGTACTCCTTTGTGCGCTGTAGAGATACCTTCTGTACTCCTTTGTGCGCTGTAGAGATACCTCGTGTACTCCTTTGTACGTTCTAGAGATATTTCCTGTACTCCTTTGTGCGCTGTAGAGATACCTTCTGTACTCCTTTGTGCGCTGTAGAGATACCTTCTGTACTCCTTTGTGCGCTGTAGAGATACCTCGTGTACTCCTTTGTACGTTCTAGAGATATTTCCTGTACTCCTTTGGGCGCTGTAGAGATACCTTCTGTACTCCTTTGTGCGCTGTAGAGATACCTTCAGTACTCCTTTGTGCGCTGTAGAGATACCTTCTGTACTCATTTGTGCGCTGTAGAGATACCTTCTGTACTCCTTTGTGCGCTGTAGAGATACCTTCTGTACTCCTTTGTACGCTGTAGAGATACCTCGTGTACTCCTTTGTACGTTCTAGAGATATTTCCTGTACTCCTTTGTGCGCTGTAGAGATACCTTCTGTACTCCTTTGTGCGCTGTAGAGATACCTTCTGTACTCCTTTGTGCGCTGTAGAGATACCTTCTGTACTCCTTTGTGCGCTGTAGAGATACCTTCTGTACTCCTTTGTACGCTGTAGAGATACCTCGTGTACTTCTTTGTACGTTCTAGGGATATTTCCTGTACTCCTTTGTGCGCTGTAGAGATACCTTCTGTACTCCTTTGTGCGCTGTAGAGATACCTTCTGTACTCCTTTGTACGCTGTAGAGATACCTCGTGTACTCCTTTGTACGTTCTAGAGATATTTCCTGTACTCCTTTGTGCGCTGTAGAGATACCTTCTGTACTCCTTTGTGCGCTGTAGAGATACCTTCTGTACTCCTTTGTGCGCTGTAGAGATACCTTCTGTACTCCTTTGTGCGCTGTAGAGATACCTTCTGTACTCCTTTGTACGCTGTAGAGATACCTCGTGTACTCCTTTGTACGTTCTAGAGATATTTCCTGTACTCCTTTGTGCGCTGTAGAGATACCTTCTGTACTCCTTTGTGCGCTGTAGAGATACCTTCTGTACTCCTTTGTGCGCTCTAGAGATACCTTCTGTACTCCTTTGTGCGCTGTAGAGATACCTTCTGTACTCCTTTGTGCACTGTAGAGATACCTTCTGTACTCCTTTGTACGCTGTAGAAATACCTCGTGTACTCCTTTGTACGTTCTAGAGATATTTCCTGTACTCCTTTGTGCGCTGTAGAGATACCTTCTGTACTCCTTTGTGCGCTGTAGAGATACCTTCTGTACTCCTTTGTGCGCTGTAAAGATACCTTCTGTACTCCTTTGTGCGCTGTAGAGATACCTTCTGTACTCCTTTGTACGCTGTAGAGATACCTCGTGTACTCCTTTGTACGTTCTAGAGATATTTCCTGTACTCCTTTGTGCGCTGTAGAGATACCTTCTGTACTCCTTTGTGCGCTGTAGAGATACCTTCTGTACTCCTTTGTGCGCTGAAGAGATACCTCGTGTACTCCTTTGTACGTTCTAGAGATATTTCCTGTACTCCTTTGTGCGCTGTAGAGATACCTTCTGTACTCCTGTGTGCGCTGTAGAGATACCTTCTGTACTCCTTTGTGCGCTGTATAGATACCTTCTGTACTCCTTTGTGCGCTGTAGAGATACCTTCTGTACTCCTTTGTACGCTGTAGAGATATTTCCTGTACTCTTTTGTGCGCTGTAGAGATACCTTCTGTACTCCTTTGTGCGCTGTAGAGATACCTTCTGTACTCCTTTGTGCGCTGTAGAGATACCTTCTGTACTCCTTTGTGCGCTGTAGAGATACCTTCTGTACTCCTTTGTGCGCTGTAGAGATACCTTCTGTACTCCTTTGTACGCTGTAGAGATACCTTCTGTACTCCTTTGTGCGCTGTAGAGATACCTTCTGTACTCCTTTGTACGCTGTAGAGATACCTCGTGTACTCCTTTGTACGTTCTAGAGATATTTCCTGTACTCCTTTGTGCGCTGTAGAGATACCTTCTGTACTCCTTTGTGCGCTGTAGAGATACCTTCTGTACTCCTTTGTGCGCTGTAGAGATACCTTCTGTACTCCTTTGTGCGCTGTAGAGATACCTCTGTACTCCTTTGTGCGCTGTAGAGATACCTTCTGTACTCCTTTGTGCGCTGTAGAGATACCTTCTGTACTCCTTTGTGCGCTGTAGAGATACCTCGTGTACTCCTTTGTACGTTCTAGAGATATTTCCTGTACTCCTTTGGGCGCTGTAGAGATACCTTCTGTACTCCTTTGTGCGCTGTAGAGATACCTTCAGTACTCCTTTGTGCGCTGTAGAGATACCTTCTGTACTCCTTTGTGCGCTGTAGAGATACCTTCTGTACTCCTTTGTGCGCAGTAGAGATACCTTCTGTACTCCTTTGTACGCTGTAGAGATACCTCGTGTACTCCTTTGTACGTTCTAGAGATATTTCCTGTACTCCTTTGTGCGCTGTAGAGATACCTTCTGTACTCCTTTGTGCGCTGTAGAGATACCTTCTGTACTCCTTTGTGCGCTGTAGAGATACTTTCTGTACTCCTTTGTGCGCTGTAGAGATACCTTCTGTACTCCTTTGTACGCTGTAGAGATACCTCGTGTACTTCTTTGTACGTTCTAGGGATATTTCCTGTACTCCTTTGTGCGCTGTAGAGATACCTTCTGTACTCCTTTGTGCGCTGTAGAGATACCTTCTGTACTCCTTTGTACGCTGTAGAGATACCTCGTGTACTCCTTTGTACGTTCTAGAGATATTTCCTGTACTCCTTTGTGCGCTGTAGAGATACCTTCTGTACTCCTTTGTGCGCTGTAGAGATACCTTCTGTACTCCTTTGTGCGCTGTAGAGATACCTTCTGTACTCCTTTGTGCGCTGTAGAGATACCTTCTGTACTCCTTTGTACGCTGTAGAGATACCTCGTGTACTCCTTTGTACGTTCTAGAGATATTTCCTGTACTCCTTTGTGCGCTGTAGAGATACCTTCTGTACTCCTTTGTGCGCTGTAGAGATACCTTCTGTACTCCTTTGTGCGCTGTAGAGATACCTTCTGTACTCCTTTGTGCGCTGTAGAGATACCTTCTGTACTCCTTTGTGCACTGTAGAGATACCTTCTGTACTCCTTTGTGCGCTGTAAAGATACCTTCTGTACTCCTTTGTGCGCTGTAGAGATACCTTCTGTACTCCTTTGTGCGCTGTAGAGATACCTTCTGTACTCCTTTGTGCGCTGTAGAGATACCTTCTGTACTCCTTTGTGCGCTGTAGAGATACCTTCTGTACTCCTTTGTGCACTGTAGAGATACCTTCTGTACTCCTTTGTGCGCTGTAAAGATACCTTCTGTACTCCTTTGTGCGCTGTAGAGATACCTTCTGTACTCCTTTGTGCGCTGTAGAGATACCTTCTGTACTCCTTTGTGCGCTGTAGAGATACCTTCTGTACTCCTTTGTGCGCTGTAGAGATACCTTCTGTACTCCTTTGTACGCTGTAGAGATACCTCGTGTACTCCTTTGTACGTTCTAGAGATATTTCCTGTACTCCTTTGTGCGCTGTAGAGATACCTTCTGTACTCCTTTGTGCGCTGTAGAGATACCTTCTGTACTCCTTTGTGCGCTGTAAAGATACCTTCTGTACTCCTTTGTGCGCTGTAGAGATACCTTCTGTACTCCTTTGTACGCTGTAGAGATACCTCGTGTACTCCTTTGTACGTTCTAGAGATATTTCCTGTACTCCTTTGTGCGCTGTAGAGATACCTTCTGTACTCCTTTGTGCGCTGTAGAGATACCTTCTGTACTCCTTTGTGCGCTGAAGAGATACCTCGTGTACTCCTTTGTACGTTCTAGAGATATTTCCTGTACTCCTTTGTGCACTGTAGAGATACCTTCTGTACTCCTGTGTGCGCTGTAGAGATACCTTCTGTACTCCTTTGTGCGCTGTATAGATACCTTCTGTACTCCTTTGTGCGCTGTAGAGATACCTTCTGTACTCCTTTGTACGCTGTAGAGATATTTCCTGTACTCTTTTGTGCGCTGTAGAGATACCTTCTGTACTCCTTTGTGTGCTGTAGAGATACCTTCTGTACTCCTTTGTGCGCTGTAGAGATACCTTCTGTACTCCTTTGTGCGCTGTAGAGATACCTTCTGTACTCCTTTGTGCGCTGTAGAGATACCTTCTGTACTCCTTTGTACGCTGTAGAGATACCTTCTGTACTCCTTTGTGCGCTTTAGAGATACCTTCTGTACTCCTTTGTACGCTGTAGAGACACCTCGTGTACTCCTTTGTTCGTTCTAGAGATATTTCCTGTACTCCTTTGTGCGCTGTAGAGATACCTTCTGTACTCCTTTGTGCGCTGTAGAGATACCTTCTGTACTCCTTTGTGCGCTGTAGAGATACCTTCTGTACTCCTTTGTGCGCTGTAGAGATACCTTCTGTACTCCTTTGTGCGCTGTAGAGATACCTTCTGTACTCCTTTGTGCGCTGTAGAGATACCTTCTGTACTCCTTTGTGCGCTGTAGAGATACCTTCTGTACTCCTTTGTGCGCTGTAGAGATACCTCGTGTACTCCTTTGTACGTTCTAGAGATATTTCCTGTACTCCTTTGTGCGCTGTAGAGATACCTTTTGTACTCCTTTGTGCGCTGAAGAGACACCTTCTGTACTCCTTTGTGCGCTGTAGAGATACCTTCTGTACTCCTTTGTGCGCTGTAGAGATACCTTCTGTACTCCTTTGTGCGCTGTAGAGATACCTCGTGTACTCCTTTGTACGTTCTAGAGATATTTCCTGTACTCCTTTGTGCGCTGCAGAGATACCTTCTGTACTCCTTTGTGCGCTGTAGAGATACCTTCTGTACTCCTTTGTGCGCTGTAGAGATACCTCGTGTACTCCTTTGTACGTTCTAGAGATATTTCCTGTACTCCTTTGTGCGCTGTAGAGATACCTTCTGTACTCCTTTGTGCGCTGTAGAGATACCTTCTGTACTCTTTTGTGCGCTGTAGAGATACCTTCTGTACTCCTTTGTGCGCTGTAGAGATACCTTCTGTACTCCTTTGTGCGCTGTAGAGATACCTTCTGTACTCCTTTGTACGCTGTAGAGATACCTCATGTACTCCTTTGTACGTTCTAGAGATATTTCCTTTACTCCTTTGTGCGCTGTAGAGATACCTTCTGTACTCCTTTGTGCGCTGTAGAGATACCTTCTGTACTCCTTTGTGCGCTGTAGAGAGACCTTCTGTACTCCTTTGTGCGCTGTAGAGATACCTTCTGTACTCCTTTGTACGCTGTAGAGATACCTCGTGTACTCCTTTGTACGTTCTAGAGATATTTCCTGTACTCCTTTGTGCGCTGTAGAGATACCTTCTGTACTCCTTTGTGCGCTGTAGAGATACCTTCTGTACTCCTTTGTGCGCTGTAGAGATACCTTCTGTACTCCTTTGTGCGCTGTAGAGATACCTTCTGTACTCCTTTGTGCGCTGTAGAGATACCTTCTGTACTCCATTGTGCGCTGTAGAGATACCTTCTGTATTCCTTTGTACGCTGTAGAAATACCTCGTTTACTCCTTTGTACGTTCTAGAGATATTTCCTGTACTCCTTTGTGCGCTGTAGAGATACCTTCTGTACTCCTTTGTGCGCTGTAGAGATACCTTCTGTACTCCTTTGTGCGCTGTAAAGATACCTTCTGTACTCCTTTGTGCGCTGTAGAGATACCTTCTGTACTCCTTTGTACGCTGTAGAGATACCTCGTGTACTCCTTTGTACGTTCTAGAGATATTTCCTGTACTCCTTTGTGCGCTGTAGAGATACCTTCTGTACTCCTTTGTGCGCTGTAGAGATACCTTCTGTACTCCTTTGTGCGCTGAAGAGATACCTCGTGTACTCCTTTGTACGTTCTAGAGATATTTCCTGTACTCCTTTGTGCGCTGTAGAGATACCTTCTGTACTCCTGTGTGCGCTGTAGAGATACCTTCTGTACTCATTTGTGCGCTGTATAGATACCTTTTGTACTCCTTTGTGCGCTGTAGAGATACCTTCTGTACTCCTTTGTACGCTGTAGAGATATTTCCTGTACTCTTTTGTGCGCTGTAGAGATACCTTCTGTACTCCTTTGTGCGCTGTAGAGATACCTTCTGTACTCCTTTGTGCGCTGTAGAGATACCTTTTGTACTCCTTTGTGCGCTGTAGAGTTACCTTCTGTACTCCTTTGTGTGCTGTAGAGATACCTTCTGTACTCCTTTGTACGCTGTAGAGATACCTTCTGTACTCCTTTGTGCGCTGTAGAGATACCTTCTGTACTCCTTTGTACGCTGTAGAGATACCTCGTGTACTCCTTTGTACGTTCTAGAGATATTTCCTGTACTCCTTTGTGCGCTGTAGAGATACCTTCTGTACTCCTTTGTGCGCTGTAGAGATACCTTCTGTACTCCTTTGTGCGCTGTAGAGATACCTTCTGTACTCCTTTGTGCGCTGTAGAGATACCTTCTGTACTCCTTTGTCGCTGTAGAGATACCTTCTGTACTCCTTTGTGCGCTGTAGAGATACCTTCTGTACTCCTTTGTGCGCTGTAGAGATACCTTCTGTACTCCTTTGTGCGCTGTAGAGATACCCTCGTGTACTCCTTTGTACGTTCTAGAGATATTTCCTGTACTCCTTTGTGCGCTGTAGAGATACCTTCTGTACTCCTTTGTGCGCTGTAGAGATACCTTCTGTACTCCTTTGTGCGCTGTAGAGATACCTTCTGTACTCCTTTGTGCGCTGTAGAGATACCTTCTGTACTCCTTTGTGCGCTGTAGAGATACCTCGTGTACTCCTTTGTACGTTCTAGAGATATTTCCTGTACTCCTTTGTGCGCTGCAGAGATACCTTCTGTACTCCTTTGTGCGCTGTAGAGATACCTTCTGTACTCCTTTGTGCGCTGTAGAGATACCTCGTGTACTCCTTTGTACGTTCTAGAGATATTTCCTGTACTCCTTTGTGCGCTGTAGAGATACCTTCTGTACTCCTTTGTGCGCTGTAGAGATACCTTCTGTACTCCTTTGTGCGCTGTAGAGATACCTTCTGTACTCCTTTGTGCGCTGTAGAGATACCTTCTGTACTCCTTTGTGCGCTGTAGAGATACCTCGTGTACTCCTTTGTACGTTCTAGAGATATTTCCTGTACTCCTTTGTGCGCTGCAGAGATACCTTCTGTACTCCTTTGTGCGCTGTAGAGATACCTTCTGTACTCCTTTGTGCGCTGTAGAGATACCTTCTGTACTCCTTTGTGCGCTGTAGAGATACCTTCTGTACTCCTTTGTGCGCTGTAGAGATACCTTCTGTACTCCTTTGTACGCTGTAGAGATACCTCATGTACTCCTTTGTACGTTTAAGAGATATTTCCTTTACTCCTTTGTGCGCTGTAGAGATACCTTCTGTACTCCTTTGTGCGCTGTAGAGATACCTTCTGTACTCCTTTGTGCGCTGTAGAGAGACCTTCTGTACTCCTTTGTGCGCTGTAGAGATACCTTCTGTACTCCTTTGTACGCTGTAGAGATACCTCGTGTACTCCTTTGTACGTTCACGAGATATTTCCTGTACTCCTTTGTGCGCTGTAGAGATACCTTCTGTACTCCTTTGTTCGTTCTAGAGATATTTCCTGTACTCCTTTGTGCGCTGTAGAGATACCTTCTGTACTCCTTTGTGCGCTGTAGAGATACCTCGTGTACTCCTTTGTTCGTTCTAGAGATATTTCCTGTACTCCTTTGTGCGCTGTAGAGATACCTTCTGTACTCCTTTGTGCGCTGTAGAGATACCTTCTGTACTCCTTTGTGCGCTGTAGAGATACCTTCTGTACTCCTTTGTGCGCTGTAGAGATACCTTCTGTACTCCTTTGTGCGCTGTAGAGATACCTTCTGTACTCCTTTGTGCGCTGTAGAGATACCTTCTGTACTCCTTTGTGCGCTGTAGAGATACCTTCTGTACTCCTTTGTGCGCTGTAGAGATACCTCGTGTACTCCTTTGTACGTTCTAGAGATATTTCCTGTACTCCTTTGTGCGCTGTAGAGATACCTTTTGTACTCCTTTGTGCGCTGAAGAGACACCTTCTGTACTCCTTTGTGCGCTGTAGAGATACCTTCTGTACTCCTTTGTGCGCTGTAGAGATACCTTCTGTACTCCTTTGTGCGCTGTAGAGATACCTCGTGTACTCCTTTGTACGTTCTAGAGATATTTCCTGTACTCCTTTGTGCGCTGCAGAGATACCTTCTGTACTCCTTTGTGCGCTGTAGAGATACCTTCTGTACTCCTTTGTGCGCTGTAGAGATACCTCGTGTACTCCTTTGTACGTTCTAGAGATATTTCCTGTACTCCTTTGTGCGCTGTAGAGATACCTTCTGTACTCCTTTGTGCGCTGTAGAGATACCTTCTGTACTCTTTTGTGCGCTGTAGAGATACCTTCTGTACTCCTTTGTGCGCTGTAGAGATACCTTCTGTACTCCTTTGTGCGCTGTAGAGATACCTTCTGTACTCCTTTGTACGCTGTAGAGATACCTCATGTACTCCTTTGTACGTTCTAGAGATATTTCCTTTACTCCTTTGTGCGCTGTAGAGATACCTTCTGTACTCCTTTGTGCGCTGTAGAGATACCTTCTGTACTCCTTTGTGCGCTGTAGAGAGACCTTCTGTACTCCTTTGTGCGCTGTAGAGATACCTTCTGTACTCCTTTGTACGCTGTAGAGATACCTCGTGTACTCCTTTGTACGTTCTAGAGATATTTCCTGTACTCCTTTGTGCGCTGTAGAGATACCTTCTGTACTCCTTTGTGCGCTGTAGAGATACCTTCTGTACTCCTTTGTGCGCTGTAGAGATACCTTCTGTACTCCTTTGTGCGCTGTAGAGATACCTTCTGTACTCCTTTGTGCGCTGTAGAGATACCTTCTGTACTCCATTGTGCGCTGTAGAGATACCTTCTGTATTCCTTTGTACGCTGTAGAAATACCTCGTTTACTCCTTTGTACGTTCTAGAGATATTTCCTGTACTCCTTTGTGCGCTGTAGAGATACCTTCTGTACTCCTTTGTGCGCTGTAGAGATACCTTCTGTACTCCTTTGTGCGCTGTAAAGATACCTTCTGTACTCCTTTGTGCGCTGTAGAGATACCTTCTGTACTCCTTTGTACGCTGTAGAGATACCTCGTGTACTCCTTTGTACGTTCTAGAGATATTTCCTGTACTCCTTTGTGCGCTGTAGAGATACCTTCTGTACTCCTTTGTGCGCTGTAGAGATACCTTCTGTACTCCTTTGTGCGCTGAAGAGATACCTCGTGTACTCCTTTGTACGTTCTAGAGATATTTCCTGTACTCCTTTGTGCGCTGTAGAGATACCTTCTGTACTCCTGTGTGCGCTGTAGAGATACCTTCTGTACTCATTTGTGCGCTGTATAGATACCTTTTGTACTCCTTTGTGCGCTGTAGAGATACCTTCTGTACTCCTTTGTACGCTGTAGAGATATTTCCTGTACTCTTTTGTGCGCTGTAGAGATACCTTCTGTACTCCTTTGTGCGCTGTAGAGATACCTTCTGTACTCCTTTGTGCGCTGTAGAGATACCTTTTGTACTCCTTTGTGCGCTGTAGAGTTACCTTCTGTACTCCTTTGTGTGCTGTAGAGATACCTTCTGTACTCCTTTGTACGCTGTAGAGATACCTTCTGTACTCCTTTGTGCGCTGTAGAGATACCTTCTGTACTCCTTTGTACGCTGTAGAGATACCTCGTGTACTCCTTTGTACGTTCTAGAGATATTTCCTGTACTCCTTTGTGCGCTGTAGAGATACCTTCTGTACTCCTTTGTGCGCTGTAGAGATACCTTCTGTACTCCTTTGTGCGCTGTAGAGATACCTTCTGTACTCCTTTGTGCGCTGTAGAGATACCTTCTGTACTCCTTTGTGCGCTGTAGAGATACCTTCTGTACTCCTTTGTGCGCTGTAGAGATACCTTCTGTACTCCTTTGTGCGCTGTAGAGATACCTTCTGTACTCCTTTGTGCGCTGTAGAGATACCTCGTGTACTCCTTTGTACGTTCTAGAGATATTTCCTGTACTCCTTTGTGCGCTGTAGAGATACCTTCTGTACTCCTTTGTGCGCTGTAGAGATACCTTCTGTACTCCTTTGTGCGCTGTAGAGATACCTTCTGTACTCCTTTGTGCGCTGTAGAGATACCTTCTGTACTCCTTTGTGCGCTGTAGAGATACCTCGTGTACTCCTTTGTACGTTCTAGAGATATTTCCTGTACTCCTTTGTGCGCTGCAGAGATACCTTCTGTACTCCTTTGTGCGCTGTAGAGATACCTTCTGTACTCCTTTGTGCGCTGTAGAGATACCTCGTGTACTCCTTTGTACGTTCTAGAGATATTTCCTGTACTCCTTTGTGCGCTGTAGAGATACCTTCTGTACTCCTTTGTGCGCTGTAGAGATACCTTCTGTACTCCTTTGTGCGCTGTAGAGATACCTTCTGTACTCCTTTGTGCGCTGTAGAGATACCTTCTGTACTCCTTTGTGCGCTGTAGAGATACCTCGTGTACTCCTTTGTACGTTCTAGAGATATTTCCTGTACTCCTTTGTGCGCTGCAGAGATACCTTCTGTACTCCTTTGTGCGCTGTAGAGATACCTTCTGTACTCCTTTGTGCGCTGTAGAGATACCTTCTGTACTCCTTTGTGCGCTGTAGAGATACCTTCTGTACTCCTTTGTGCGCTGTAGAGATACCTTCTGTACTCCTTTGTACGCTGTAGAGATACCTCATGTACTCCTTTGTACGTTTAAGAGATATTTCCTTTACTCCTTTGTGCGCTGTAGAGATACCTTCTGTACTCCTTTGTGCGCTGTAGAGATACCTTCTGTACTCCTTTGTGCGCTGTAGAGAGACCTTCTGTACTCCTTTGTGCGCTGTAGAGATACCTTCTGTACTCCTTTGTACGCTGTAGAGATACCTCGTGTACTCCTTTGTACGTTCACGAGATATTTCCTGTACTCCTTTGTGCGCTGTAGAGATACCTTCTGTACTCCTTTGTGCGCTGTTGAGATACCTTCTGTACTCCTTTGTGCGCTGTAGAGATACCTTCTGTACTCCTTTGTGCGCTGTAGAGAAACCTTCTGTACTCCTTTGTGCGCTGTAGAGATACCTTCTGTACTCCTTTGTGCGCTGTAGAGATACCTTCTGTACTCCTTTGTGCGCTGTAGAGATACCTTCTGTACTCCTTTGTGTGCTGTAGAGATACCTCGTTTACTCCTTTGTACGCTGTAGAGATACCTTCTGTACTCCTTTGTGCGCTGTAGAGATACCTTCTGTACTCCTTTGTGCGCTGTAGAGATGCCTTCTGTACTCCTTTGTGCGCTGTAGAGATACCTTCTGTACTCCTTTGTACGCTGTAGAGATACCTCGTGTACTCCTTTGTACGGTCTAGAGATATTTCCTGTACTCCTTTGTAAGCTGTAGAGATACCTTCTGTACTCCTTTGTGCGCTGTAGAGATACCTTCTGTACTCCTTTGTGCGCTGTAGAGATACCTTCTGTACACCTTTGTGCGCTCTAGAGATACCTTCTGTACTCCTTTGTACGCTGTAGAGATACCTTCTGTACTCCTTTGTACGCTGTAGAGATACCTCGTGTACTCCTTTGTACGTTGTAGAGATATTTCCTGTACTCCTTTGTGCGCTGTAGAGATACCTTTTGTACTCCTTTGTGCGCTGTAGAGATACCTTCTGTACTCCTTTGTGCGCTGTAGAGATACCTTCTGTACTCCTATGTGCGCTGTAGAGATACCTTCTGTACTCCTTTGTGCGCTGTAGAGATACCTCGTGTACTCCTTTGTACGTTCTAGAGATATTTCCTGTACTCCTTTGTGCGCTGTAGAGATACCTTCTGTACTCCTTTGTGCGCTGTAGAGATACCTTCTGTACTCCTTTGTGCGCTGTAGAGATATCTTCTGTACTCCTTTGTGCGCTGTAGAGATACCTTCTGTACTCCTTTGTACGCTGTAGAGATACCTCGTGTACTCCTTTGTACGTTCTAGAGATATTTCCTGTACTCCTTTGTGCGCTGTAGAGATACCTTCTGTACTCCTTTGTGCGCTGTAGAGATACCTTCTGTACTCCTTTGTGCGCTGTAGAGAGACCTTCTGTACTCCTTTGTGCGCTGTAGAGATACCTTCTGTACTCCTTAGTGCGCTGTAGAGATACCTTCTGTACTCCTTTGTGCGCTGTAGATATACCTTCTGTACTCCTTTGTACGCTGTAGAGATACCTCGTGTACTTCTTTGTACGTTCTAGAGATATTTCCTGTACTCCTTTGTGCGCTGTAGAGATACCTTCTGTACTCCTTTGTGCGCTGTAGAGATACCTTCTGTACTCCTTTGTGCGCTGTAGAGATACCTTCTGTACTCCTTTGTGCGTTGTAGAGATACCTTCTGTACTCCTTTGTACGCTGTAGAGATACCTCGTGTAATCCTTTTTTTGTTCTAGAGATATTTCCTGTACTCCTTTGTGCGCTGTAGAGATACCTTCTGTACTCCTTTGTGCGCTGTAGAGATACCTTCTGTACTTCTTTGTGCGCTGTAGAGATACCCTCTGTACTCCTTTGTGCGCTGTAGAGATACCTTCTGTACTCCTTTGTGCGCTGTAGAGATACCTTCTGTACTCCTTTGTGCGCTGTAGAGATACCTTCTGTACTCCTTTGTGCGCTGTAGAGATACCTTCTGTACTCCTTTGTGCACTGTAGAGATACCTCGTGTACTCCTTTGTACGTTCTAGAGATATTTCCTGTACTCCTTTGTGCGCTGTAGAAATACCTTCTGTACTCCTTTGTGCGCTGTAGAGATACCTTCTGTACTCCTTTGTGCGCTGTAGAGATACCTCGTGTACTCCTTTGTGCGCTGTAGAGATACCTTCTGTACTCCTTTGTGCGCTGTAGAGATACCTTCTGTACTCCTTTGTGCGCTGTAGAGATACCTTCTGTACTCCTTTGTGCGCTGTAGAGATACCTCGTGTACTCCTTTGTACGTTCTAGAGATATTTCCTGTACTCCTTTGTGCGCTGTAGAGATACCTTCTGTACTCTTTTGTGCGCTGTAGAGATACCTTCTGTACTCCTTTGTGCGCTGTAGAGATACCTTCTATACTCCTTTATGCGCTGTAGAGATACCTTCTGTACTCCTTTGTACGCTGTAGAGATATTTCCTGAACTCCTTTGTGCGCTGTAGAGATACCTTCTGTACTCCTTTGTGCGCTGTAGAGATACCTTCTGTACTCCTTTGTGCGCTGTAGAGATACCTTCTGTACTCCTTTGTGCGCTGTAGAGATACCTTCTGTACTCCTTTGTGCGCTGTAGAGATACCTTCTGTACTCCTTTGTACGCTGTAGAGATACCTCGTGTAATCCTTTGTACGTTCTAGATATATTTCCTGTACTCCTTTGTGCGCTGTAGAGATACCTTCTGTACTCCTTTGTGCGCTGTAGAGATACCTTCTGTACTCCTTTGTGCGCTGTAGAGATACCTTCTGTACTCCTTTGTGCGCTGTAGAGATACCTTCTGTACTCCTTTGTACGCTGTAGAGATACCTCGTGTACTCCTTTGTACGTTCTAGAGATATTTCCTGTACTCCTTTGTGCGCTGTAGAGATACCTTCTGTACTCCTTTGTGCGCTGTAGAGATACCTTCTGTACTCCTTTGTGCGCTGTAGAGATACCTTCTGTACTCCTTTGTGCGCTGTAGAGATACCTTCTGAACTCCTTTGTGCGCTGTAGAGATACCTTCTGTACTCCTTTGTACGCTCTAGAAATACCTCGTGTACTCCTTTGTACGTTCTAGAGATATTTCCTGTACTCCTTTGTGCGCTGTAGAGATACCTTCTGTACTCCTTTGTGCGCTGTAGAGATACCTTCTCTACTCCTTTGTGCGCTGTAAAGATACCTTCTGTACTCCTTTGTGCGCTGTAGAGATACCTTCTGTACTCCTTTGTACGCTGTAGAGATACCTCGTGTACTCCTTTGTACGTTCTAGAGATATTTTCTGTACTCCTTTGTGCGCTGTAGAGATACCTTCTGTACTCCTTTGTGCGCTGTAGAGATACCTTCTGTACTCCTTTGTGCGCTGAAGAGATACCTCGTGTACTCCTTTGTACGTTCTAGAGATATTTCCTGTACTCCTTTGTGCGCTGTAGAGATACCTTCTGTACTCCTGTGTGCGCTGTAGAGATACCTTCTGTACTCCTTTGTGCGCTGTATAGATACCTTCTGTACTCCTTTGTGCGCTGTAGAGATACCTTCTGTACTCCTTTGTACGCTGTAGAGATATTTCCTGTACTCTTTTGTGCGCTGTAGAGATACCTTCTGTACTCCTTTGTGCGCTGTAGAGATACCTTCTGTACTCCTTTGTGCGCTGTAGAGATACCTTCTGTACTCCTTTGTGCGCTGTAGAGATACCTTCTGTGCTCCTTTGTGCGCTGTAGAGATACCTTCTGTACTCCTTTGTACGCAGTAGAGATACCTTCTGTACTCCTTTGTGCGCTGTAGAGATACCTTCTGTACTCCTTTGTACGCTGTAGAGATACCTCGTGTACTCCTTTGTACGTTCTAGAGATATTTCCTGTACTCCTTTGTGCGCTGTAGAGATACCTTCTGTACTCCTTTGTGCGCTGTAGAGATACCTTCTGTACTCCTTTGTGCGCTGTAGAGATACCTTCTGTACTCCTTTGTGCGCTGTAGAGATACCTTCTGTACTCCTTTGTGCGCTGTAGAGATACCTTCTGTACTCCTTTGTGCGCTGTAGAGATACCTTCTGTACTCCTTTGTGCGCTGTAGAGATACCTTCTGTATTCCTTTGTGCGCTGTAGAGATACCTCGTGTACTCCTTTGTATGTTCTAGAGATATTTCCTGTACTCCTTTGTGCGCTGTAGAGATACCTTCTGTACTCCTTTGTGCGCTGTAGAGATACCTTCTGTACTCCTTTGTGCTTGTAGAGATACCTTTTGTACTCCTTTGTGCGCTGTTGAGATACCTTTTGTACTCCTTTGTGCGCTGTAGAGATACCTCGTGTACTCCTTTGTACGTTCTAGAGATATTTCCTGTACTCCTTCGTGCGCTGCAGAGATACCTTCTGTACTCCTTTGTGCGCTGTAGAGATACCTTCTGTACTCCTTTGTGCGCTGTAGAGATACCTCGTGTACTATTTTGTACGTTCTAGAGATATTTCTTGTACTCCTTTGTGCGCTGTAGAGATACCTTCTGTACTCCTTTGTGCGCTGTAGAGATACCTTCTGTACTCTTTTGTGCGCTGTAGAGATACCTTCTGTACTCCTTTGTGCGCTGTAGAGATACCTTCTGTACTCCTTTGTGCGCTGTAGAGATACCTTCTGTACTCCTTTGTACGCTGTAGAGATACCTCATGTACTCCTTTGTACGTTCTAGAGATATTTCCTTTACTCCTTTGTGCGCTGTAGAGATACCATCTGTACTCCTTTGTGCGCTGTAGAGATACCTTCTGTACTCCTTTGTGCGCTGTAGAGAGACCTTCTGTACTCCTTTGTGCGCTGTAGAGATACCTTCTGTACTCCTTTGTACGCTGTAGAGATACCTCGTGTACTCCTTTGTACGTTCTAGAGATATTTCCTGTACTCCTTTGTGCGCTGTAGAGATACCTTCTGTACTCCTTTGTGCGCTGTAGAGATACCTTCTGTACTCCTTTGTGCGCTGTAGAGATACCTTCTGTACTCCTTTGTGCGCTGTAGAGATACCTTCTGTACTCCTTTGTGCGCTATAGAGATACCTTCTGTACTCCTTTGTGCGCTGTAGAGATACCTTTTGTACTCCTTTGTACGCTGTAGAAATACCTCGTTTACTCCTTTGTACGTTCTAGAGATGTTTCCTGTACTCCTTTGTGCGCTGTAGAGATACCTTCTGTACTCCTTTGTGCGCTGTAGAGATACCTTCTGTACTCCTTTGTGCGCTGTAAAGATACCTTCTGTACTATTTTGTGCGCTGTAGAGATACCTTCTGTACTCCTTTGTACGCTGTAGAGATACCTCGTGTACTCCTTTGTACGTTCTAGAGATATTTCCTGTACTCCTTTGTGCGCTGTAGAGATACCTTCTGTACTCCTTTGTGCGCTGTAGAGATACCTTCTGTACTCCTTTGTGCGCTGAAGAGATACCTCGTGTACTCCTTTGTACGTTCTAGAGATATTTCCTGTACTCCTTTGTGCGCTGTAGAGATACCTTCTGTACTCCTGTGTGCGCTGTAGAGATACCTTCTGTACTCCTTTGTGCGCTGTATAGATACCTTTTGTACTCCTTTGTGCGCTGTAGAGATACCTTCTGTACTCCTTTGTACGCTGTAGAGATATTTCCTGTACTCTTTTGTGCGCTGTAGAGATACCTTCTGTACTCCTTTGTGCGCTGTAGAGATACCTTCTGTACTCCTTTGTGCGCTGTAGAGATACCTTCTGTACTCCTTTGTGCGCTGTAGAGATACCTTCTGTACTCCTTTGTGCGCTGTAGAGATACCTTCTGTACTCCTTTGTACGCTGTAGAGATACCTTCTGTACTCCTTTGTGCGCTGTAGAGATACCTTCTGTACTCCTTTGTACGCTGTAGAGATACCTCGTGTACTCCTTTGTACGTTCTAGAGATATTTCCTGTACTCCTTTGTGCGCTGTAGAGATACCTTCTGTACTCCTTTGTGCGCTGTAGAGATACCTTCTGTACTCCTTTGTGCGCTGTAGAGATACCTTCTGTACTCCTTTGTGCGCTGTAGAGATACTTTCTGTACTCCTTTGTGCGCTGTAGAGATACCTTCTGTACTCCTTTGTGCGCTGTAGAGATACCTTCTGTACTCTTTTGTGCGCTGTAGAGATACCTTCTGTACTCCTTTGTGCGCTGTAGAGATACCTTCTGTACTCCTTTGTGCGCTGTAGAGATACCTTCTGTACTCCTTTGTGCGCTGTAGAGATACCTCGTGTACTCCTTTGTACGTTCTAGAGATATTTCCTGTACTCCTTTGTGCGCTGCAGAGATACCTTCTGTACTCCTTTGTGCGCTGTAGAGATACCTTCTGTACTCCTTTGTGCGCTGTAGAGATACCTCGTGTACTCCTTTGTACGTTCTAGAGATATTTCCTGTACTCCTTTGTGCGCTGTAGAGATACCTTCTGTACTCCTTTGTGCGCTGTAGAGATACCTTCTGTACTCCTTTGTGCGCTGTAGAGATACCTTCTGTACTCCTTTGTGCGCTGTAGAGATACCTTCTGTACTCCTTTGTGCGCTGTAGAGATACCTTCTGTACTCCTTTGTACGCTGTAGAGATACCTCATGTACTCCTTTGTACGTTCAAGAGATATTTCCTTTACTCCTTTGTGCGCTGTAGAGATACCTTCTGTACTCCTTTGTGCGCTGTAGAGATACCTTCTGTACTCCTTTGTGCGCTGTAGAAAGACCTTCTGTACTCCTTTGTGCGCTGTAGAGATACCTTCTGTACTCCTTTGTACGCTGTAGAGATACCTCGTGAACTCCTTTGTACGTTCTAGAGATATTTCCTGTACTCCTTTGTGCGCTGTAGAGATACCTTCTGTACTCCTTTGTGCGCTGTTGAGATACCTTCTGTACTCCTTTGTGCGCTGTAGAGATACCTTCTGTACTCCTTTGTGCGCTGTAGAGAAACCTTCTGTACTCCTTTGTGCGCTGTAGAGATACCTTCTGTACTCCTTTGTGCGCTGTAGAGATACCTTCTGTACTCCTTTGTGCGCTGTAGAGATACCTTCTCTACTCCTTTGTGCGCTGTAGAGATACCTCGTGTACTCCTTTGTACGCTGTAGAGAAACCTTCCGTACTCCTTTGTGCGCTGTAGAGATACCTTCTGTACTCCTTTGTGCGCTGTAGAGATGCCTTCTGTACTCCTTTGTGCGCTGTAGAGATACCTTCTGTACTCCTTTGTACGCTGTAGAGATACCTCGTGTACTCCTTTGTACGGTCTAGAGATATTTCCTGTACTCCTTTGTGGGCTGTAGAGATACCTTCTGTACTCCTTTGTGCGCTGTAGAGATACCTTCTGTACTCCTTTGTACGCTGTAGAGATACCTTCTGTACTTCTTTGTACGCTGTAGAGATACCTCGTGTACTCCTTTGTACGTTCTAGAGATATTGCCTGTACTCCTTTGTGCGCTGTAGAGATACCTTTTGTACTCCTTTGTGCGCTGTAGAGATACCTTCTGTACTCCTTTGTGCGCTGTAGAGATACCTTCTGTACTCCTATGTGCGCTGTAGAGATACCTTCTGTACTCCTTTGTGCGCTGTAGAGATACCTCGTGTACTCCTTTGTACGTTCTAGAGATATTTCCTGTACTCCTTTGTGCGCTGTAGAGATACCTTCTGTACTCCTTTGTGCGCTGTAGAGATACCTTCTGTACTCCTTTGTGCGCTGTAGAGATACCTCGTGTACTCCTTTGTACGTTCTAGAGATATTTCCTGTACTCCTTTGTGCGCTGTAGAGATACCTTCTGTACTCCTTTGTGCGCTGTAGAGATACCTTCTGTACTCCTTTGTGCGCTATAGAGATACCTTCTGTACTCCTTTGTGCGCTGTAGAGATACCTTCTGTACTCCTTTGTGCGCTGTAGAGATACCTTCTGTACTCCTTTGTACGCTGTAGAGATACCTCGTGTACTCCTTTGTACGTTCTAGAGATATTTCCTGTACTCCTTTGTGCGCTGTAGAGATACCTTCTGTACTCCTTTGTGCGCTGTAGAGGTACCTTCTGTACTCCTTTGTGCGCTGTAAAGAGACCTTCTGTACTCCTTTGTGCGCTGTAGAGATACCTTCTGTACTCCTTTGTGCGCTGTAGAGATACCTTCTGTACTCCTTTGTGCGCTGTAGAGATACCTTCTGTACTCCTTTGTACGCTGTAGAGATACCTCGTGTACTTCTTTGTACGTTCTAGAGATATTTCCTGTACTCCTTTGTGCGCTGTAGAGATACCTTCTGTACTCCTTTGTGCGCTGTAGAGATACCTTCTGTACTCCTTTGTGCGCTGTAGAGATACCTTCTGTACTCCTTTGTGCGCTGTAGAGATACTTTCTGTACTCCTTTGTGCGCTGTAGAGATACCTTCTGTACTCCTTTGTGCGCTGTAGAGATACCTTCTGTACTCTTTTGTGCGCTGTAGAGATACCTTCTGTACTCCTTTGTGCGCTGTAGAGATACCTTCTGTACTCCTTTGTGCGCTGTAGAGATACCTTCTGTACTCCTTTGTGCGCTGTAGAGATACCTCGTGTACTCCTTTGTACGTTCTAGAGATATTTCCTGTACTCCTTTGTGCGCTGCAGAGATACCTTCTGTACTCCTTTGTGCGCTGTAGAGATACCTTCTGTACTCCTTTGTGCGCTGTAGAGATACCTCGTGTACTCCTTTGTACGTTCTAGAGATATTTCCTGTACTCCTTTGTGCGCTGTAGAGATACCTTCTGTACTCCTTTGTGCGCTGTAGAGATACCTTCTGTACTCCTTTGTGCGCTGTAGAGATACCTTCTGTACTCCTTTGTGCGCTGTAGAGATACCTTCTGTACTCCTTTGTGCGCTGTAGAGATACCTTCTGTACTCCTTTGTACGCTGTAGAGATACCTCATGTACTCCTTTGCACGTTCAAGAGATATTTCCTTTACTCCTTTGTGCGCTGTAGAGATACCTTCTGTACTCCTTTGTGCGCTGTAGAGATACCTTCTGTACTCCTTTGTGCGCTGTAGAGAGACCTTCTGTACTCCTTTGTGCGCTGTAGAGATACCTTCTGTACTCCTTTGTACGCTGTAGAGATACCTCGTGAACTCCTTTGTACGTTCTAGAGATATTTCCTGTACTCCTTTGTGCGCTGTAGAGATACCTTCTGTACTCCTTTGTGCGCTGTTGAGATACCTTCTGTACTCCTTTGTGCGCTGTAGAGATACCTTCTGTACTCCTTTGTGCGCTGTAGAGAAACCTTCTGTACTCCTTTGTGCGCTGTAGAGATACCTTCTGTACTCCTTTGTGCGCTGTAGAGATACCTTCTGTACTCCTTTGTGCGCTGTAGAGATACCTTCTCTACTCCTTTGTGCGCTGTAGAGATACCTCGTGTACTCCTTTGTACGCTGTAGAGATACCTTCCGTACTCCTTTGTGCGCTGTAGAGATACCTTCTGTACTCCTTTGTGCGCTGTAGAGATGCCTTCTGTACTCCTTTGTGCGCTGTAGAGATACCTTCTGTACTCCTTTGTACGCTGTAGAGATACCTCGTGTACTCCCTTGTACGGTCTAGAGATATTTCCTGTACTCCTTTGTGGGCTGTAGAGATACCTTCTGTACTCCTTTGTGCGCTGTAGAGATACCTTCTGTACTCCTTTGTGCGCTGTAGAGATAGCTTCTGTACTCCTTTGTGCGCTGTAGAGATACCTTCTGTACTCCTTTGTACGCTGTAGAGATACCTTCTGTACTTCTTTGTACGCTGTAGAGATACCTCGTGTACTCCTTTGTACGTTCTAGAGATATTTCCTGTACTCCTTTGTGCGCTGTAGAGATACCTTTTGTACTCCTTTGTGCGCTGTAGAGATACCTTCTGTACTCCTTTGTGCGCTGTAGAGATACCTTCTGTACTCCTATGTGCGCTGTAGAGATACCTTCTGTACTCCTTTGTGCGCTGTAGAGATACCTCGTGTACTCCTTTGTACGTTCTAGAGATATTTCCTGTACTCCTTTGTGCGCTGTAGAGATACCTTCTGTACTCCTTTGTGCGCTGTAGAGATACCTTCTGTACTCCTTTGTGCGCTGTAGAGATACCTCGTGTACTCCTTTGTACGTTCTAGAGATATTTCCTGTACTCCTTTGTGCGCTGTAGAGATACCTTCTGTACTCCTTTGTGCGCTGTAGAGATACCTTCTGTACTCCTTTGTGCGCTATAGAGATACCTTCTGTACTCCTTTGTGCGCTGTAGAGATACCTTCTGTACTCCTTTGTGCGCTGTAGAGATACCTTCTGTACTCCTTTGTACGCTGTAGAGATACCTCGTGTACTCCTTTGTACGTTCTAGAGATATTTCCTGTACTCCTTTGTGCGCTGTAGAGATACCTTCTGTACTCCTTTGTGCGCTGTAGAGGTACCTTCTGTACTCCTTTGTGCGCTGTAAAGAGACCTTCTGTACTCCTTTGTGCGCTGTAGAGATACCTTCTGTACTCCTTTGTGCGCTGTAGAGATACCTTCTGTACTCCTTTGTGCGCTGTAGAGATACCTTCTGTACTCCTTTGTACGCTGTAGAGATACCTCGTGTACTTCTTTGTACGTTCTAGAGATATTTCCTGTACTCCTTTGTGCGCTGTAGAGATACCTTCTGTACTCCTTTGTGCGCCGTAGAGATACCTTCTGTACTCCTTTGTGCGCTGTAGAGATACCTTCTGTACTCCTTTGTGCGCTGTAGAGTTACCTTCTGTACTTCTTTGTACGCTGTAGAGATACCTCGTGTACTCCTTTGTATGTTCTAGAGATATTTCCTGTACTCCTTTGTGCGCTGTAGAGATACCTTCTGTACTCCTTTGTGCACTGTAGAGATACCTTCTGTACTCCTTTGTGCGCTGTAGAGATACCCTCTGTACTCCTTTGTGCGCTGTAGAGATACCTTCTGTACTCCTTTGTGCGCTGTAGAGATACCTTCTGTACTCCTTTGTGCGCTGTAGAGATACCTTCTGTACTCCTTTGTGCGCTGTAGAGATACCTTCTGTACTCCTTTGTGCGCTGTAGAGATACCTCGTGTACTCCTTTGTACGTTCTAGAGATATTTCCTGTACTCCTTTGTGCGCAGTAGAGATACCTTCTGTACTCCTTTGTGCGCTGTAGAGATACCTTCTGTACTCCTTTGTGCGCTGTAGAGATACCTTCTGTACTCCTTTGTACGCTGTAGAGATACCTTCTGTACTCCTTTGTACGCTGTAGAGATACCTCGTGTACTCCTTTGTACGTTCTAGAGATATTTCCTGTACTCCTTTGTGCGCTGTAGAGTTACCTTCTGTACTCCTTTATGCGCTGTAGAGATACCTTCTGTACTCCTTTGTGCGCTGTAGAGATACCTTCTGTACTCCTTTGTGCGCTGTAAAGATACCTTCTGTACTCCTTTGTACGCTGTAGAGATACCTTCTGTACTATTTTGTGCGCTGTAGAGATACCTTCTGTACTCCTTTGCACGCTGTAGAGATACCTCGTGTACTCCTTTGTACGTTCTAGAGATATTTCCTGTACTCCTTTGTGCGCTGTAGAGATACCTTCTGTACTCCTTTGTGCGCTGTAGAGATACCTTCTGTACTCCTTTGTGCGCTGTAGAGATACCTTCTGTACTCCTTTGTGCGCTGTAGAGATACCTTCTGTACTCCTTTGTGCGCTGTAGAGATACCTTCTGTACTCCTTTGTGCGCTGTAGAGATACCTTCTGTACTCCTTTGTGCGCTGTAGAGATACCTTCTGTACTCCTTTGTGCGCTGTAGAGATACCTCGTGTACTCCTTTGTACGTTCTAGAGATATTTCCTGTACTCCTTTTTGCGCTGTAGAGATACCTTCTGTACTCCTTTGTGCGCTGTAGAGATACCTTCTGTACTCCTTTGTGCGCTGTAGAGATACCTCGTGTACTCCTTTGTACGTTCTAGAGATATTTCCTGTACTCCTTTGTGCGCTGTAGAGATACCTTTTGTACTCCTTTGTGCGCTGTAGAGATAACTTCTGTACTCCTTTGTGCGCTGTAGAGATACCTTCTGTACTCCTTTGTGCGCTGTAGAGATACCTTCTGTACTCCTTTGTGCGCTGTAGAGATAACTTCTTTACTCCTTTGTACGCTGTAGAGATACCTCGTGTACTCCTTTGTACGTTCTAGAGATATTTCCTGTACTCCTTTGTGCGCTGTAGAGATACCTTCTGTACTCCTTTGTGCGCTGTAGAGATACCTTCTGTACTCCTTTGTGCGCTGTAGAGATACCTTCTGTACTCCTTTGTGCGCTGTAGAGATACCTTCTGTACTCCTTTGTGCGCTGTAGAGATACCTTCTGTACTCCTTTGTGTGCTGTAGAGATACCTTCTGTACTCCTTTGTGCGCTGTAGAGATACCTTCTGTACTCCTTTGTGCGCTGTAGAGATACCTTCTGTACTCCTTTGTGCGTTGTAGAGATACCTTCTGTACTCCTTTGTGCGCTGTAGAGATACCTTCTGTTCTCCTTTGTACGCTATAGAGATACCTCGTGTACTCCTTTGTACGTTCTAGAGATATTTCCTGTACTCCTTTGTACGTTCTAGAGAAATTTCCTGTACTCCTTTGTGCGCTGTAGACATACCTTCTGTACTCCTTTGTGCGCTGTACAGATACCTTCTGTACTCTTTTGTGCGCTGTAGAGATACCTTCTGTACTCCTTTGTGCGCTGTAGAGATACCTTCTGTACTCCTTTGTGCGCTGTAGAGATACCTTCTGTACTCCTTTGTGCGCTGTAGAGATACCTTCTGTACTCCTTTGTGCGCTGTAGAGATACCTTCTGTACTCCTTTGTGCGCTGTAGAGATACCTTCTGTACTCCTTTGTACGCTGTAGAGATACCTTCTGTACTCCTTTGTACGCTGTAGAGATACCTCGTTTACTCCTTTGTACGTTCTAGAGATATTTCCTGTACTCCTTTGTGCGCTGTAGAGATACCTTCTGTACTCCTTTGTGCGCTGTAGAGATACCTTCTGTACTCCTTTGTGCGCTGTAGAGATACCTTCTGTACTCCTTTGTACGCTGTAGAGATACCTCGTGTACTCCTTTGTACGTTCTAGAGATATTTCCTGTACTCCTTTGTGCGCTGTAGAGATACATTCTGTTCTCCTTTTTGCGCTGTAGAGATACATTCTGTACTCCTTTGTGCGCTGTAGAGATACCTTCTGTACTCCTTTGTGCGCTGTAGAGATACCTTCTGTACTCCTTTGTACGCTGTAAAGATACCTCGTGTACTCCTTTGTACGTTCTAGAGATATTTCCTGTACTCCTTTGTGCGCTGTTGAGATACCTTCTGTACTCCTTTGTGCGCTGTAGAGATACCTTCTGTACTCCTTTGTGCGCTGTAGAGATACCTTCTGTACTCCTTTGTGCGCTGTAGAGATACCTTCTGTACTCCTTTGTGCGCTGTAGAGATACCTTCTGTACTCCTTTGTGCGCTGTAGAGATACCTTCTGTACTCCTTTGTGCGCTGTAGAGATACCTTCTGTACTCCTTCGTGCGCTGTAGAGATACCTTCTGTACTCCTTTGTGCGCTGTAGAGATACCTTCTGTACTCCTTTGTGCGCTGTAGAGATACCTCGTGTACTCCTTTGTACGTTCTAGAGATATTTCCTGTACTCCTTTGTGCGCTGTAGAGATACCTTTTGTACTCCTTTGTGCGCTGTAGAGATACCTTCTGTACTCTTTTGTGCGCTGTAGAGATACCTCGTGTACTCCTTTGTACGTTCTAGAGATATTTTCCTGTACTCCTTTGTGCGCTGTAGAGATACTTTCTGTACTCCTTTTTGCGCTGTAGAGATACCTTCTGCACTCCTTTGTGCGCTGTAGAGATACCTTCTGTACTTCTTTGTGCGCTGTAGAGATACCTTCTGTACTCCTTTGTACGCTGTAAAGATAACTCGTGTACTCCTTTGTACGTTCTAGAGATATTTCCTGTACTCCTTTGTGCGCTGTAGAGATACCTTCTGTACTCCTTTGTGCGCTGTAGGGATACCTTCTGTACTCCTTTGTGCGCTGTAGAGATACCTTCTGTACTCCTTTGTGCGCTGTAGAGATACCTTCTGTACTCCTTTGTGCGCTGTTGAGATACCTTCTGTACTCCATTGTGCGCTGTAGAGATACCTTCTGTACTCCTTTGTGCGCTGTAGAGATACCTTCTGTACTCCTTCGTGCGCTGTAGAGATACCTTCTGTACTTCTTTGTGCGCTGTAGAGATACCTTCTGTACTCCTTTGTGCGCTGTAGAGATACCTCGTGTACTCCTTTGTACGTTCTAGAGATATTTCCTGTACTCCTTTGTGCGCTGTAGAGATACCTTCTGTACTCCTTTGTGCGCTGTAGAGATACCTTCTGTACTCCTTTGTGCGCTGTAGAGATACCTTCTGTACTCCTTTGTGCGCTGTAGAGATACCTTCTGTACTCCTTTGTACGCTGTAGAGACACCTTCTGTACTCCTTTGTGCGCTGTAGAGATACCTTCTGTACTCCTTTGTACGCTGTAGAGATACCTCGTGTACTCCTTTGTACGTTCTAGAGATATTTCCTGTACTCCTTTGTGCGCTGTAGAGATACCTTCTGTACTCCTTTGTGCGCTGTAGAGATACCTTCTGTACTCCTTTGTGCGCTGTAGAGATACCTTCTGTACTCCTTTGTGCGCTGTAGAGATACCTTCTGTACTCCTTTGTGCGCTGTAGAGATACCTTCTGTACTCCTTTGTGCGCTGTAGAGATACCTTCTGTACTCCTTTGTACGCTGTAGAGATACCTTCTGTACTCTTTTGTACGCTGTAGAGATACCTCGTGTACTCCTTTGTACGTTCTAGAGATATTTCCTGTACTCCTTTGTGCGCTGTAGAGATACCTTCTGTACTCCTTTGTGCGCTGTAGAGATACCTTCTGTACTCCTTTGTGCGCTGTAGAGATACCTTCTGTACTCCTTCGTACGCTGTAGAGATACCTCGTGTACTCCGTTGTACGTTCTAGAGATATTTCCTGTACTCCTTTGTGCGCTGTAGAGATACCTTCTGTACTTCTTTGTGCGCTGTAGAGATACCTTCTGTACTCCTTTGTGCGCTGTAGAGATACCTTCTGTACTCCTTTGTGCGCTGTAGAGATACCTTCTGTACTCCTTTGTACGCCGTAGAGATACCTCGTGTACTCCTTTGTACGTTCTAGAGATATTTCCTGTACTCCTTTGTGCGCTGTGGAGATACCTTCTGTACTCCTTTGTGCGCTGTAGAGATACCTTCTGTACTCCTTTGTGCGCTGTAGAGATACCTTCTGTACTCCTTTGTGCGCTGTAGAGATACCTTCTGTACTCCTTTGTGCGCTGTAGAGATACCTTCTGTACTCCTTTGTGCGCTGTAGAGATACCTTCTGTACTCCTTTGTGCGCTGTAGAGATACCTTCTGTACTCCTTTGTGCGCTGTAGAGATACCTTCTGTACTCCTTTGTGCGCTGTAGAGATACCTTCTGTACTCCTTTGTGCGCTGTAGAGGTACCTCGTGTACTCCTTTGTACGTTCTAGAGATATTTTCTGTACTCCTTTGTGCGCTGTAGAGATACCTTCTGTACTCCTTTGTGCGCTGTAGAGATACCTTCTGTACTCCTTTGTGCGCTGTAGAGATACCTCGTGTACTCCTTTGTACGTTCTAGAGATATTTCCTGTACTCCTTTGTGCGCTGTAGAGATACCTTCTGTACTCCTTTGTGCGCTGTAGAGATACCTTCTGTACTCCTTTGTGCGCTGTAGAGATACCTTCTGTACTCCTTTGTACGCTGTAGAGATACCTCGTGTACTCCTTTGTACGTTCTAGAGATATTTCCTGTTCTCCTTTTTGCGCTGTAGAGATACCTTCTGTACTCCTTTGTGCGCTGTAGAGATACCTTCTGTACTCCTTTGTACGCTGTAGAGATACCTCGTGTACTCCTTTGTACGTTCTAGAGATATTTCCTGTACTCCTTTGTGCGCTGTAGAGATACCTTCTGTACTCCTTTGTGCGCTGTAGAGATACCTTCTGTACTCCTTTGTGCGCTGTAGAGATACCTTCTGTACTCCTTTGTGCGCTGTAGAGATACCTTCTGTACTCCTTTGTACGCTGTAGAGATACTTTCTGTACTCCTTTGTGCGCTGTAGAGATACCTTTTGTACTCCTTTGTACGCTGTAGAGATACCTCGTGTACTCCTTTGTACGTTCTAGAGATATTTCCTGTACTCCTTTGTGCGCTGTAGAGATACCTTCTGTACTCCTTTGTGCACTGTAGAGATACCTTCTGTACTCCTTTGTGCGCTGTAGAGATACCTTCTGTACTCCTTTGTGCGCTGTAGAGATACCTTCTGTACTCCTTTGTGCGCTGTAGAGATACCTTCTGTACTCCTTTGTGCGCTGTAGAGATACCTTCTGTACTCCTTTGTGCGCTGTAGAGATACCTTCTGTACTCCTTCGTGCGCTGTAGAGATACCTTCTGTACTTCTTTGTGCGCTGTAGAGATACCTTCTGTACTCCTTTGTGCGCTGTAGAGATACCTCGTGTACTCCTTTGTACGTTCTAGAGATATTTCCTGTACTCCTTTGTGCGCTGTAGAGATACCTTCTGTACTCCTTTGTGCGCTGTAGAGATACCTTCTGTACTCCTTTGTGCGCTGTAGAGATACCTTCTGTACTCCTTCGTACGCTGTAGAGATACCTCGTGTACTCCGTTGTACGTTCTAGAGATATTTCCTGTACTCCTTTGTGCGCTGTAGAGATACCTTCTGTACTTCTTTGTGCGCTGTAGAGATACCTTCTGTACTCCTTTGTGCGCTGTAGAGATACCTTCTGTACTCCTTTGTGCGCTGTAGAGATACCTTCTGTACTCCTTTGTACGCCGTAGAGATACCTCGTGTACTCCTTTGTACGTTCCAGAGATATTTCCTGTACTCCTTTGTGCGCTGTAGAGATACCTTCTGTACTCCTTTGTGCGCTGTAGAGATACCTTCTGTACTCCTTTGTGCGCTGTAGAGATACCTTCTGTACTCCTTTGTGCGCTGTAGAGATACCTTCTGTACTCCTTTGTGCGCTGTAGAGATACCTTCTGTACTCCTTTGTGCGCTGTAGAGATACCTTCTGTACTCCTTTGTGCGCTGTAGAGATACCTTCTGTACTCCTTTGTGCGCTGTAGAGATACCTTCTGTACTCCTTTGTGCGCTGTAGAGGTACCTCGTGTACTCCTTTGTACGTTCTAGAGATATTTTCTGTACTCCTTTGTGCGCTGTAGAGATACCTTCTGTACTCCTTTGTGCGCTGTAGAGATACCTTCTGTACTCCTTTGTGCGCTGTAGAGATACCTCGTGTACTCCTTTGTACGTTCTAGAGATATTTCCTGTACTCCTTTGTGCGCTGTAGAGATACCTTCTGTACTCCTTTGTGCGCTGTAGAGATACCTTCTGTACTCCTTTGTGCGCTGTAGAGATACCTTCTGTACTCCTTTGTACGCTGTAGAGATACCTCGTGTACTCCTTTGTACGTTCTAGAGATATTTCCTGTTCTCCTTTTTGCGCTGTAGAGATACCTTCTGTACTCCTTTGTGCGCTGTAGAGATACCTTCTGTACTCCTTTGTACGCTGTAGAGATACCTCGTGTACTCCTTTGTACGTTCTAGAGATATTTCCTGTACTCCTTTGTGCGCTGTAGAGATACCTTCTGTACTCCTTTGTGCGCTGTAGAGATACCTTCTGTACTCCTTTGTGCGCTGTAGAGATACCTTCTGTACTCCTTTGTGCGCTGTAGAGATACCTTCTGTACTCCTTTGTACGCTGTAGAGATACCTTCTGTACTCCTTTGTGCGCTGTAGAGATACCTTTTGTACTCCTTTGTACGCTGTAGAGATACCTCGTGTACTCCTTTGTACGTTCTAGAGATATTTCCTGTACTCCTTTGTGCGCTGTAGAGATACCTTCTGTACTCCTTTGTGCACTGTAGAGATACCTTCTGTACTCCTTTGTGCGCTGTAGAGATACCTTCTGTACTCCTTTGTGCGCTGTAGAGATACCTTCTGTACTCCTTTGTGCGCTGTAGAGATACCTTCTGTACTCCTTTGTGCGCTGTAGAGATACCTTCTGTACTCCTTTGTGCGCTGTAGAGATACCTTCTGTACTCCTTTGTGCGCTGTAGAGATACCTCGTGTACTCCTTTGTACGTTCTAGAGATATTTATGGTACTCCTTTGTGAGCTGTAGAGATACCTTCTGTACTCCTTTGTGCGCTGTAGAGATACCTTCTGTACTCCTTTGTGCGCTGTAGAGATACCTCGTGTACTCCTTTGTACGTTCTAGAGATATTTCCTGTACTCCTTTGTGCGCTGTAGAGATACCTTCTGTACTCCTTTTTGCGCTGTAGAGATACCTTCTGTACTCCTTTGTGCGCTGTAGAGATACCTTCTGTACTTCTTTGTGCGCTGTAGAGATACTTTCTGTACTCCTTTGTACGCTGTAAAGATATCTCGTGTACTCCTTTGTACGTTCTAGAGATATTTCCTGTACTCCTTTGTGCGCTGTAGAGATACCTTCTGTACTCCTTTGTGCACTGTAGAGATACCTTCTGTACTCCATTGTGCGCTGTAGAGATACCTTCTGTACTCCTTTGTGCGCTGTAGAGATACCTTCTGTACTCCTTCGTGCGCTGTAGAGATACCTTCTGTACTCCTTTGTGCGCTGTAGAGATACCTCGTGTACTCCTTTGTACGTTCTAGGGATATTTCCTGTACTCCTTTGTGCGCTGTAGAGATACCTTCTGTACTCCTTTGTGCGCTGTAGAGATACCTTCTGTACTCCTTTGTGCGCTGTAGAGATACCTCGTGTACTCCTTTGTACGTTCTAGAGATATTTCCTGTACTCCTTTGTGCGCTGTAGAGATACCTTCTGTACTCCTTTGTGCGCTGTAGAGATACCTTCTGTACTCCTTTGTGCGCTGTAGAGATACCTTCTGTACTCCTTTGTACGCTGTAGAGATACCTCGTGTACTCCTTTGTACGTTCTAGAGATATTTCCTGTACTCCTTTGTGCGCTGTAGAGATACCTTCTGTACTCCTTTGTGCGCTGTAGAGATACCTTCTGTACTCCTTTGTGCGCTGTAGAGATACCTTCTGTACTCCTTTGTGCGCTGTAGAGATACCTTCTGTACTCCTTTGTACGCTGTAGAGATACCTTCTGTACTCCTTTGTACGCTGTAGAGATACCTCGTGTACTCCTTTGTACGTTCTAGAGATATTTCCTGTACTCCTTTGTGCGCTGTAGAGATACCTTCTGTACTCCTTTGTGCGCTGTAGAGATACCTTCTGTACTCCTTTGTGCGCTGTAGAGATACCTTCTGTACTCCTTTGTGCGCTGTAGAGATACCTTCTGTACTCCTTTGTACGCTGTAGAGATACCTTCTGTACTCCTTTGTGCGCTGTAGAGATACCTTCTGTACTCCTTTGTACGCTGTAGAGATACCTCGTGTACTCCTTTGTACGTTCTAGAGATATTTCCTGTACTCCTTTGTGCGCTGTAGAGATACCTTCTGTACTCCTTTGTGCGCTGTAGAGATACCTTCTGTACTCCTTTGTGCGCTGTAGAGATACCTTCTGTACTCCTTTGTGCGCTGTAGAGATACCTTCTGTACTCCTTTGTGCGCTGTAGAGATACCTTATGTACTCCTTTGTGCGCTGTAGAGATACCTTCTGTACTCCTTTGTACGCTGTAGAGATACCTTCTGTACTCCTTTGTACGCTGTAGAGATACCTCGTGTACTCCTTTGTACGTTCTAGAGATATTTCCTGTACTCCTTTGTGCGCTGTAGAGATACCTTCTGTACTCCTTTGTGCGCTGTAGAGATACCTTCTGTACTCCTTTGTGCGCTGTAGAGATACCTTCTGTACTCCTTGGTACGCTGTAGAGATACCTCGTGTACTCCGTTGTACGTTCTAGAGATATTTCCTGTACTCCTTTGTGCGCTGTAGAGATACCTTCTGTACTCCTTTGTGCGCTGTAGAGATACCTTCTGTACTCCTTTGTACGCTGTAGAGATACCTCGTGTACTCCTTTGTACGTTCTAGAGATATATCCTGTACTCCTTTGTGCGCTGTAGAGATACCTTCTGTACTCCTTTGTGCGCTGTAGAGATACCTTCTGTACTCCTTTGTGCGCTGTAGAGATACCTTCTGTACTCCTTTGTGCGCTGTAGAGATACCTTCTGTACTCCTTTGTACGCTGTAGAGATACCTTCTGTACTCCTTTGTGCGCTGTAGAGATACCTTCTGTACTCCTTTGTACGCTGTAGAGATACCTCGTGTACTCCTTTGTACGTTCTAGAGATATTTCCTGTACTCCTTCGTGCGCTGTAGGGATACCTTCTGTACTCCTTTGTGCACTGTAGAGATACCTTCTGTACTCCTTTGTGCGCTGTAGAGATACCTTCTGTACTCCTTTGTGCGCTGTAGAGATACCTCGTGTACTCCTTTGTACGTTCTAGAGATATTTCCTGTACTCCTTTGTGCGCTGTAGAGATACCTTCTGTACTCCTTTGTGCGCTGTAGAGATACCTTCTGTACTCCTTTGTGCGCTGTAGAGAGACCTTCTGTACTCCTTTGTGCGCTGTAGAGATACCTTCTGTACTCCTTTGTGCGCTGTAGAGATACCTTCTGTACTCCTTTGTGCGCTGTAGAGATACCTTCTGTACTCCTTTGTGCGCTGTAGAGATACCTTCTGTACTCCTTTGTACGCTGTAGAGATACCTCGTGCACTCCTTTGTACGTTCTAGAGATATTTCCTGTACTCCTTTGTGCGCTGTAGAGATACCTTCTGTACTCCTTTGTGCGCTGTAGAGATACCTTCTGTACTCCTTTGTGCGCTGTAGGGATACCTTCTGTACTCCTTTGTGCACTGTAGAGATACCTTCTGTACTCCTTTGTGCGCTGTAGAGATACCTTCTGTACTCCTTTGTGCGCTGTAGAGATACCTCGTGTACTCCTTTGTACGTTCTAGAGATATTTCCTGTACTCCTTTGTGCGCTGTAGAGATACCTTCTGTACTCCTTTGTGCGCTGTAGAGATACCTTCTGTACTCCTTTGTGCGCTGTAGAGAGACCTTCTGTACTCCTTTGTGCGCTGTAGAGATACCTTCTGTACTCCTTTGTGCGCTGTAGAGATACCTTCTGTACTCCTTTGTGCGCTGTAGAGATACCTTCTGTACTCCTTTGTGCGCTGTAGAGATACCTTCTGTACTCCTTTGTACGCTGTAGAGATACCTCGTGCACTCCTTTGTACGTTCTAGAGATATTTCCTGTACTCCTTTGTGCGATGTAGAGATACCTTCTGTACTCCTTTGTGCGCTGTAGAGATACCTTCTGTACTCCTTTGTGCGCTGTAGAGATACCTTCTGTACTCCTTTGTGCGCTGTAGAGATACCTTCTGTACTCCTATGTGCGCTGTAGAGATACCTTCTGTACTCCTTTGTGCGCTGTAGAGATACCTTCTGTACTCCTTTGTACGCTGTAGAGATACCTCGTGTACTCCTTTGTACGTTCTAGAGATATTTCCTGTACTCCTATGTGCGCTGTAGAGATACCTTCTGTACTCCTTTGTGCGCTGTAGAGATACCTTCTGTACTCCTTTGTGCGCTGTAGAGATACCTTCTGTACTCCTTTGTACGCTGTAGAGATACCTCGTGTACTCCTTTGTACGTTCTAGAGATATTTCCTGTACTCCTTTGTGCGCTGTAGAGATACCTTCTGTACTCCTTTGTGCGCTGTAGAGATACCTTCTGTACTCCTTTGTGCGCTGTAGAGATACCTTCTGTACTCCTTTGTGCGCTGTAGAGATACCTTCTGTACTCCTTTGTGCGCTGTAGAGATTCCTTCTGTACTCCTTTGTGCGCTGTAGAGATACCTCTCGTACTCCTTTGTACGTTCTAGAGATATTTCCTGTACTCCTTTGTGCGCTGTAGAGATACCTTCTGTACTCCTTTGTGCGCTGTAGAGATACCTTCTTTACTTCTTTGTGCGCTGTAGAGATACCTCGTTTACTCCTTTGTACGTTCTAGAGATATTTCCTGTACTCCTTTGTGCGCTGTAGAGATACCTTCTGTACTCCTTTGTGCGCTGTAGAGATACCTTCTGTACTCCTTTGTGCGCTGTAGAGATACCTTCTGTACTCCTTTGTGCGCTGTAGAGATACCTTCTGTACTCCTTTGTGCGCCGTAGAGATACCTTCTGTACTCCTCTGTGCGCTGTAGAGATACCTTCTGTACTCCTTTGTGCGCTGTAGAGATACCTTCTGTACTCCTTTGTGCGCTGTAGAGATACCTTCTGTACTCCTTTGTGCGCTGTAGAGATACCTTCTGTACTCCTTTGTACGCTGTAGAGATACCTTCTGTACTCCTTTGTACGCTGTAGAGATACCTCGTGTACTCCTTTGTACGTTCTAGAGATATTTCCTGTACTCCTTTGTGCGCTGTAGAGATACCTTCTGTACTCCTTTGTGCGCTGTAGAGATACCTTCTGTACTCCTTTGTGCGCTGTAGAGATACCTTCTGTACTCCTTTGTGCGCTGTAGAGATACCTTCTGTACTCCTTTGTACGCTGTAGAGATACCTTCTGTACTCCTTTGTGCGCTGTAGAGATACCTTCTGTACTCCTTTGTACGCTGTAGAGATACCTCGTGTACTCCTTTGTACGTTCTAGAGATATTTCCTGTACTCCTTTGTGCGCTGTAGAGATACCTTCTGTACTCCTTTGTGCGCTGTAGAGATACCTTCTGTACTCCTTTGTGCGCTGTAGAGATACCTTCTGTACTCCTTTGTGCGCTGTAGAGATACCTTCTGTACTCCTTTGTGCGCTGTAGAGATACCTTATGTACTCCTTTGTGCGCTGTAGAGATACCTTCTGTACTCCTTTGTACGCTGTAGAGATACCTTCTGTACTCCTTTGTACGCTGTAGAGATACCTCGTGTACTCCTTTGTACGTTCTAGAGATATTTCCTGTACTCCTTTGTGCGCTGTAGAGATACCTTCTGTACTCCTTTGTGCGCTGTAGAGATACCTTCTGTACTCCTTTGTGCGCTGTAGAGATACCTTCTGTACTCCTTGGTACGCTGTAGAGATACCTCGTGTACTCCGTTGTACGTTCTAGAGATATTTCCTGTACTCCTTTGTGCGCTGTAGAGATACCTTCTGTACTCCTTTGTGCGCTGTAGAGATACCTTCTGTACTCCTTTGTACGCTGTAGAGATACCTCGTGTACTCCTTTGTACGTTCTAGAGATATATCCTGTACTCCTTTGTGCGCTGTAGAGATACCTTCTGTACTCCTTTGTGCGCTGTAGAGATACCTTCTGTACTCCTTTGTGCGCTGTAGAGATACCTTCTGTACTCCTTTGTGCGCTGTAGAGATACCTTCTGTACTCCTTTGTACGCTGTAGAGATACCTTCTGTACTCCTTTGTGCGCTGTAGAGATACCTTCTGTACTCCTTTGTACGCTGTAGAGATACCTCGTGTACTCCTTTGTACGTTCTAGAGATATTTCCTGTACTCCTTCGTGCGCTGTAGGGATACCTTCTGTACTCCTTTGTGCACTGTAGAGATACCTTCTGTACTCCTTTGTGCGCTGTAGAGATACCTTCTGTACTCCTTTGTGCGCTGTAGAGATACCTCGTGTACTCCTTTGTACGTTCTAGAGATATTTCCTGTACTCCTTTGTGCGCTGTAGAGATACCTTCTGTACTCCTTTGTGCGCTGTAGAGATACCTTCTGTACTCCTTTGTGCGCTGTAGAGAGACCTTCTGTACTCCTTTGTGCGCTGTAGAGATACCTTCTGTACTCCTTTGTGCGCTGTAGAGATACCTTCTGTACTCCTTTGTGCGCTGTAGAGATACCTTCTGTACTCCTTTGTGCGCTGTAGAGATACCTTCTGTACTCCTTTGTACGCTGTAGAGATACCTCGTGCACTCCTTTGTACGTTCTAGAGATATTTCCTGTACTCCTTTGTGCGCTGTAGAGATACCTTCTGTACTCCTTTGTGCGCTGTAGAGATACCTTCTGTACTCCTTTGTGCGCTGTAGGGATACCTTCTGTACTCCTTTGTGCACTGTAGAGATACCTTCTGTACTCCTTTGTGCGCTGTAGAGATACCTTCTGTACTCCTTTGTGCGCTGTAGAGATACCTCGTGTACTCCTTTGTACGTTCTAGAGATATTTCCTGTACTCCTTTGTGCGCTGTAGAGATACCTTCTGTACTCCTTTGTGCGCTGTAGAGATACCTTCTGTACTCCTTTGTGCGCTGTAGAGAGACCTTCTGTACTCCTTTGTGCGCTGTAGAGATACCTTCTGTACTCCTTTGTGCGCTGTAGAGATACCTTCTGTACTCCTTTGTGCGCTGTAGAGATACCTTCTGTACTCCTTTGTGCGCTGTAGAGATACCTTCTGTACTCCTTTGTACGCTGTAGAGATACCTCGTGCACTCCTTTGTACGTTCTAGAGATATTTCCTGTACTCCTTTGTGCGATGTAGAGATACCTTCTGTACTCCTTTGTGCGCTGTAGAGATACCTTCTGTACTCCTTTGTGCGCTGTAGAGATACCTTCTGTACTCCTTTGTGCGCTGTAGAGATACCTTCTGTACTCCTATGTGCGCTGTAGAGATACCTTCTGTACTCCTTTGTGCGCTGTAGAGATACCTTCTGTACTCCTTTGTACGCTGTAGAGATACCTCGTGTACTCCTTTGTACGTTCTAGAGATATTTCCTGTACTCCTATGTGCGCTGTAGAGATACCTTCTGTACTCCTTTGTGCGCTGTAGAGATACCTTCTGTACTCCTTTGTGCGCTGTAGAGATACCTTCTGTACTCCTTTGTACGCTGTAGAGATACCTCGTGTACTCCTTTGTACGTTCTAGAGATATTTCCTGTACTCCTTTGTGCGCTGTAGAGATACCTTCTGTACTCCTTTGTGCGCTGTAGAGATACCTTCTGTACTCCTTTGTGCGCTGTAGAGATACCTTCTGTACTCCTTTGTGCGCTGTAGAGATACCTTCTGTACTCCTTTGTGCGCTGTAGAGATTCCTTCTGTACTCCTTTGTGCGCTGTAGAGATACCTCTCGTACTCCTTTGTACGTTCTAGAGATATTTCCTGTACTCCTTTGTGCGCTGTAGAGATACCTTCTGTACTCCTTTGTGCGCTGTAGAGATACCTTCTTTACTTCTTTGTGCGCTGTAGAGATACCTCGTTTACTCCTTTGTACGTTCTAGAGATATTTCCTGTACTCCTTTGTGCGCTGTAGAGATACCTTCTGTACTCCTTTGTGCGCTGTAGAGATACCTTCTGTACTCCTTTGTGCGCTGTAGAGATACCTTCTGTACTCCTTTGTGCGCTGTAGAGATACCTTCTGTACTCCTTTGTGCGCCGTAGAGATACCTTCTGTACTCCTCTGTGCGCTGTAGAGATACCTTCTGTACTCCTTTGTGCGCTGTAGAGATACCTTCTGTACTCCTTTGTGCGCTGTAGAGATACCTTCTGTACTCATTTGTGCGCTGTAGAGATACCTTCTGTACTCCTTTGGGCGCTGTAGAGATACCTTCTGTACTCCATTGTGCGCTGTAGAGATACCTTCTGTACTCCTTTGTGCGCTGTAGAGATACCTTCTGTACTCCTTTGTGCGCTGTAGAGATACCTTCTGTACTCCTTTGTGCGCTGTAGAGATACCTTCTGTACTCCTTTGTGCGCTGTAGAGATACCTCGTGTACTCCTATGTACGTTCTAGAGATATTTCCTGTAGTCCTTTGTGCGCTGTAGAGATACCTTCTGTACTCCTTTTTGCGCTGTAGAGATACCTCCTGTACTCCTTTGTGCGCTGTAGAGATACCTTCTGTACTCCTTTGTGCGCTGTAGAGATACCTTCTGTACTCCTTTGTGCGCTGTAAAGATACCTCGTGTACTCCTTTGTACGTTCTAGAGATATTTCCTGTACTCCTTTGTGCGCTGTAGAGATACCTTCTGTACTCCTTTTTGCGCTGAAGAGATACCTTCTGTACTGCTTTGTGCGCTGTAGAGATACCTTCTGTACTCCTTTGTGCGCTGTAGAGATACCTTCTGTACTCCTTTGTACGCTGTAAAGATACCTCGTGTACTCCTTTGTACGTTCTAGAGATATTTCCTGTACTCCTTTGTGCGCTGTAGAGATACCTTCTATACTCCTTTGTGCGCTGTAGAGATACCTTCTGTACTCCTTTGTGCGCTGTAGAGATACCTTCTGTACTCCTTTGTGCGCTGTAGAGATACCTTCTGTACTCCTTTGTGCGCTGTAGAGATACCTTCTGTACTCCTTTGTGCGCTGTAGAGATACCTCGTGTACTCCTTTGTACGTTCTAGAGATATTTCCTGTACTCCTTTGTGCGCTGTAGAGATACCTTCTGTACTCCTTTTTGCGCTGAAGAGATACCTTCTGTACTCCTTTGTGCGCTGTAGAGATACCTTCTGTACTCTTTTGTGCGCTGTAGAGATACCTTCTGTACTCCTTTGTACGCTGTAAAGATACCTCGTGTACTCCTTTGTACGTTCTAGAGATATTTCCTGTACTCCTTTGTGCGCTGTAGAGATACCTTCTATACTCCTTTGTGCGCTGTAGAGATACCTTCTGTACTCCTTTGTGCGCTGTAGAGATACCTTCTGTACTCCTTTGTGCGCTGTAGAGATACCTTCTGTACTCCTTTGTGCGCTGTAGAGATACCTTCTGTACTCCTTTGTGCGCTGTAGAGATACCTTCTGTACTCCTTTGTGCGCTGTAGAGATACCTTCTGTACTCCTTTGTGCGCTGTAGAGATACCTTCTGTACTCCTTTGTGCGCTGTAGAGATACCTTCTGTACTCCTTTGTGCGCTGTAGAGATACCTTCTGTACTCCTTTGTACGCGTTAGAGATACCTCGTGTACTCCTTTGTACGTTCTAGAGATATTTCCTGTACTCCTTTGTGCGCTGTAGAGATACCTTCTGTACTCCTTTGTGCGCTGTAGAGATACCTTCTGTACTCCTTTGTGCGCTGTAGAGATACCTTCTGTACTCCTTTGTGCGCTGTAGAGATACCTTCTGTACTCCTTTGTGCGCTGTAGAGATACCTTCTGTACTCATTTGTGCGCTGTAGAAATACCTTCTGTACTCCTTTGTGCGCTGTAGAGATACCTTCTGTACTCCTTTGTGCGCTGTAGAGATACCTTCTGCACTCCTTTGTGCGCTGTAGAGAAACCTTCTGTACTCCTTTTTGCGCTGTAGAGATACCTTCTGTACTCCTTTGTGCGCTGTAGAGATACCTTCTGTACTCCTTCGTACGCTGTAGAGATACCTCTTGTACTACTTTGTACGTTCTAGAGATATTTCCTGTACTCATTTGTGCGCTGTAGAGATACCTTCTGTACTCCTTTGTTCGCTGTAGAGATACCTTCTGTACTCCTTTGTGCGCTGTAGAGATACCTTCTGTACTCCTTTTTGCGCTGTAGAGATACCTTCTGTACTCCTTTGTGCGCTGTAGAGATACCTTCTGTACTCATTTGTGCGCTGTAGAAATACCTTCTGTACTCCTTTGTGCGCTGTAGAGATACCTTCTGTACTCCTTTGTGCGCTGTAGAGATACCTTCTGCACTCCTTTGTGCGCTGTAGAGATACCTTCTGTACTCCTTTTTGCGCTGTAGAGATACCTTCTGTACTCCTTTGTGCGCTGTAGAGATACCTTCTGTACTCCTTTGTGCGCTGTAGAGATACCTACTGTACTCCTTTGCACGCTGTAGAGATACCTTCTGTACTCCTTTGTGCGCTGTAGAGATACCTTCTGTACTCCATTGTGCGCTGTAGAGATACCTTCTGTACTCCTTTGTGCGCTGTAGAGATACCTTCTGTACTCCTTTGTGCGCTGTAGAGATACCTTCTGTACTCCTTTGTGCGCTGTAGAGATACCTTCTGTACTCCTTTGTACGCTGTAAAGATACCTCGTGTACTCCTTTGTACGTTCTAGAGATATTTCCTGTACTCCTTTGTACGTTCTAGAGATATTTCCTGTACTCCTTTTTGCGCTGTAGAGATACCTTCTGTACTCCTTTGTGCGCTGTAGAGATACCTTCTGTACTCCTTTGTGCGCTGTAGAGATACCTTCTGTACTCCTTTGTGCGCTGTAGAGATTCCTTCCGCACTCCTTTGTGCGCTGTAGAGATACCTTCTGTACTCCTTTGTGCGCTGTAGAGATACCTTCTGTACTCCTTTGTACGTTCTAGAGATATTTCCTGTACTCCTTTGTGCGCTGTAGAGATGCCTTCTGTATTCCTTTGTACGCTGTAGAGATACCTCGTGTACTCCTTTGTACGTTCTAGAGATATTTCCTGTACTCTTTTGTGCGCTGTAGAGATACCTTCTGTACTCCTTTGTGCGCTGTAGAGATACCTTCTGTACTCCTTTGTGCGCTGTAGAGATACCTTCTGTACTCCTTTGTAAGCTGTAGAGATACCTCGTGTACTCCTTTGTACGTTCTAGAGATATTTCCTGTACTCCTTTGTGCGCTGTAGAGATACCTTCTGTACTCCTTTGTGCGCTGTAGAGATACCTTCTGTACTCCTTTGTGCGCTGTAGAGATACCTTCTGTACTCCTATGTGCGCTGTAGAGATACCTTCTGTACTCCTTTGTGCGCTGTAGAGATTCCTTCTGTACTCCTTTGTGCGCTGTAGAGATACCTCTCGTACTCCTTTGTACGTTCTAGAGATATTTCCTGTACTCCTTTGTGCTCTGTAGAGATACCTTCTGTACTCCTTTGTGCGCTGTAGAGATACCTTCTTTACTTCTTTGTGCGCTGTAGAGATACCTCGTTTACTCCTTTGTACGTTCTAGAGATATTTCCTGTACTCCTTTGTGCGCTGTAGAGATACCTTCTGTACTCCTTTGTGCGCTGTAGAGATACCTTCTGTACTCCTTTGTGCGCTGTAGAGATACCTTCTGTACTCCTTTGTGCGCTGTAGAGATACCTTCTGTACTCCTTTGTGCGCCGTAGAGATACCTTCTGTACTCCTCTGTGCGCTGTAGAGATACCTTCTATACTCCTTTGTGCGCTGTAGAGATACCTTCTGTACTCCTTTGTGCGCTGTAGAAATACCTTCTGTACTCATTTGTGCGCTGTAGAGATACCTTCTGTACTCCTTTGGGCGCTGTAGAGATACCTTCTGTACTCCATTGTGCGCTGTAGAGATACCTTCTGTACTCCTTTGTGCGCTGTAGAGATACCTTCTGTACTCCTTTGTGCGCTGTAGAGATACCTTCTGTACTCCTTTGTGCGCTGTAGAGATACCTTCTGTACTCCTTTGTGCGCTGTAGAGATACCTCGTGTACTCCTATGTACGTTCTAGAGATATTTCCTGTAGTCCTTTGTGCGCTGTAGAGATACCTTCTGTACTCCTTTTTGCGCTGTAGAGATACCTCCTGTACTCCTTTGTGCGCTGTAGAGATACCTTCTGTACTCCTTTGTGCGCTGTAGAGATACCTTCTGTACTCCTTTGTACGCTGTAGAGATACCTTCTGTACTCCTTTGTGCGCTGTAGAGATACCTTCTGTACTCCTTTGTGCGCTGTAGAGATACCTTCTAGACTCCTTCGTGCGCTGTAGAGATACCTTCTGTACTCCTTTGTGCGCTGTAGAGATACCTTCTGTACTCCTTTGTGCGCTGTAGAGATACCTCGTGTACTCCTTTGTACGTTCTAGAGATATTTCCTGTACTCCTTTGTGCGCTGTAGAGATACCTTCTGTACTCCTTTGTGCGCTGTAGAGATACCTTCTGTACTCCTTTGTGCGCTGTAGAGATACCTTCTGTACTCCTTTGTGCGCTGTAGAGATACCTTCTGTACTCCTTTGTGCGCTGTAGAGATACCTTCTGTACTCCTTTGTGCGCTGTAGAGATACCTTCTGTACTCCTTTGTGCGCTGTAGAGATACCTTCTAAACTCCTTTGTGCGCTGTAGAGATACCTCGTGTACTCCTTTGTACGTTCTAGAGATATTTCCTGTACTCCTTTGTGCGCTGTAGAGATACCTTCTGTACTCCTTTGTGCGCTGTAGAGATACCTTCTGTACTCCTTTGTGCGCTGTAGAGATACCTTCTGTACTCCTTTGTGCGCTGTAGAGATACCTTCTGTACTCCTTTGTGCGCTGTAGAGATACCTCGTGTACTCCTTTGTACGTTCTAGAGATATTTCCTGTACTCCTTTGTGCGCTGCAGAGATACCTTCTGTACTCCTTTGTGCGCTGTAGAGATACCTTCTGTACTCCTTTGTGCGCTGTAGAGATACCTCGTGTACTCCTTTGTACGTTCTAGAGATATTTCCTGTACTCCTTTGTGCGCTGTAGAGATACCTTCTGTACTCCTTTGTGCGCTGTAGAGATACCTTCTGTACTCCTTTGTGCGCTGTAGAGATACCTTCTGTACTCCTTTGTGCGCTGTAGAGATACCTTCTGTACTCCTTTGTGCGCTGTAGAGATACCTTCTGTACTCCTTTGTACGCTGTAGAGATACCTCATGTACTCCTTTGTACGTTTAAGTGATATTTCCTTTACTCCTTTGTGCGCTGTAGAGATACCTTCTGTACTCCTTTGTGCGCTGTAGAGATACCTTCTGTACTCCTTTGTGCGCTGTAGAGAGACCTTCTGTACTCCTTTGTGCGCTGTAGAGATACCTTCTGTACTCCTTTGTACGATGTAGAGATACCTCGTGTACTCCTTTGTACGTTCACGAGATATTTCCTGTACTCCTTTGTGCGCTGTAGAGATACCTTCTGTACTCCTTTGTGCGCTGTTGAGATACCTTCTGTACTCCTTTGTGCGCTGTAGAGATACCTTCTGTACTCCTTTGTGCGCTGTAGAGAAACCTTCTGTACTCCTTTGTGCGCTGTAGAGATACCTTCTGTACTCCTTTGTGCGCTGTAGAGATACCTTCTGTACTCCTTTGTGCGCTGTAGAGATACCTTCTGTACTCCTTTGTGTGCTGTAGAGATACCTCGTTTACTCCTTTGTACGCTGTAGAGATACCTTCTGTACTCCTTTGTGCGCTGTAGAGATACCTTCTGTACTCCTTTGTGCGCTGTAGAGATGCCTTCTGTACTCCTTTGTGCGCTGTAGAGATACCTTCTGTACTCCTTTGTACGCTGTAGAGATACCTCGTGTACTCCTTTGTACGGTCTAGAGATATTTCCTGTACTCCTTTGTGGGCTGTAGAGATACCTTCTGTACTCCTTTGTGCGCTGTAGAGATACCTTCTGTACTCCTTTGTGCGCTGTAGAGATACCTTCTGTACTCCTTTGTGCGCTCTAGAGATACCTTCTGTACTCCTTTGTACGCTGTAGAGATACCTTCTGTACTCCTTTGTACGCTGTAGAGATACCTCGTGTACTCCTTTGTACGTTGTAGAGATATTTCCTGTACTCCTTTGTGCGCTGTAGAGATACCTTTTGTACTCCTTTGTGCGCTGTAGAGATACCTTCTGTACTCCTTTGTGCGCTGTAGAGATACCTTCTGTACTCCTATGTGCGCTGTAGAGATACCTTCTGTACTCCTTTGTGCGCTGTAGAGATACCTCGTGTACTCCTTTGTACGTTCTAGAGATATTTCCTGTACTCCTTTGTGCGCTGTAGAGATACCATCTGTACTCTTTTGTGCGCTGTAGAGATACCTTCTGTACTCCTTTGTGCGCTGTAGAGATATCTTCTGTACTCCTTTGTGCGCTGTAGAGATACCTTCTGTACTCCTTTGTACGCTGTAGAGATACCTCGTGTACTCCTTTGTACGTTCTAGAGATATTTCCTGTACTCCTTTGTGCGCTGTAGAGATACCTTCTGTACTCCTTTGTGCGCTGTAGAGATACCTTCTGTACTCCTTTGTGCGCTGTAGAGAGACCTTCTGTACTCCTTTGTGCGCTGTAGAGATACCTTCTGTACTCCTTAGTGCGCTGTAGAGATACCTTCTGTACTCCTTTGTGCGCTGTAGAGATACCTTCTGTACTCCTTTGTACGCTGTAGAGATACCTCGTGTACTTCTTTGTACGTTCTAGAGATATTTCCTGTACTCCTTTGTGCGCTGTAGAGATACCTTCTGTACTCCTTTGTGCGCTGTAGAGATACCTTCTGTACTCCTTTGTGCGCTGTAGAGATACCTTCTGTACTCCTTTGTGCGTTGTAGAGATACCTTCTGTACTCCTTTGTACGCTGTAGAGATACCTCGTGTAATCCTTTTTTTGTTCTAGAGATATTTCCTGTACTCCTTTGTGCGCTGTAGAGATACCTTCTGTACTCCTTTGTGCGCTGTAGAGATACCTTCTGTACTTCTTTGTGCGCTGTAGAGATACCCTCTGTACTCCTTTGTGCGCTGTAGAGATACCTTCTGTACTCCTTTGTGCGCTGTAGAGATACCTTCTGTACTCCTTTGTGCGCTGTAGAGATACCTTCTGTACTCCTTTGTGCGCTGTAGAGATACCTTCTGTACTCCTTTGTGCACTGTAGAGATACCTCGTGTACTCCTTTGTACGTTCTAGAGATATTTCCTGTACTCCTTTGTGCGCTGTAGAAATACCTTCTGTACTCCTTTGTGCGCTGTAGAGATACCTTCTGTACTCCTTTGTGCGCTGTAGAGATACCTCGTGTACTCCTTTGTGCGCTGCAGAGATACCTTCTGTACTCCTTTGTGCGCTGTAGAGATACCTTCTGTACTCCTTTGTGCGCTGTAGAGATACCTTCTGTACTCCTTTGTGCGCTGTAGAGATACCTCGTGTACTCCTTTGTACGTTCTAGAGATATTTCCTGTACTCCTTTGTGCGCTGTAGAGATACCTTCTGTACTCTTTTGTGCGCTGTAGAGATACCTTCTGTACTCCTTTGTGCGCTGTAGAGATACCTTCTATACTCCTTTATGCGCTGTAGAGATACCTTCTGTACTCCTTTGTACGCTGTAGAGATATTTCCTGAACTCCTTTGTGCGCTGTAGAGATACCTTCTGTACTCCTTTGTGCGCTGTAGAGATACCTTCTGTACTCCTTTGTGCGCTGTAGAGATACCTTCTGTACTCCTTTGTGCGCTGTAGAGATACCTTCTGTACTCCTTTGTGCGCTGTAGAGATACCTTCTGTACTCCTTTGTACGCTGTAGAGATACCTCGTGTAATCCTTTGTACGTTCTAGATATATTTCCTGTACTCCTTTGTGCGCTGTAGAGATACCTTCTGTACTCCTTTGTGCGCTGTAGAGATACCTTCTGTACTCCTTTGTGCGCTGTAGAGATACCTTCTGTACTCCTTTGTGCGCTGTAGAGATACCTTCTGTACTCCTTTGTACGCTGTAGAGATACCTCGTGTACTCCTTTGTACGTTCTAGAGATATTTCCTGTACTCCTTTGTGCGCTGTAGAGATACCTTCTGTACTCCTTTGTGCGCTGTAGAGATACCTTCTGTACTCCTTTGTGCGCTGTAGAGATACCTTCTGTACTCCTTTGTGCGCTGTAGAGATACCTTCTGAACTCCTTTGTGCGCTGTAGAGATACCTTCTGTACTCCTTTGTACGCTCTAGAAATACCTCGTGTACTCCTTTGTACGTTCTAGAGATATTTCCTGTACTCCTTTGTGCGCTGTAGAGATACCTTCTGTACTCCTTTGTGCGCTGTAGAGATACCTTCTCTACTCCTTTGTGCGCTGTAAAGATACCTTCTGTACTCCTTTGTGCGCTGTAGAGATACCTTCTGTACTCCTTTGTACGCTGTAGAGATACCTCGTGTACTCCTTTGTACGTTCTAGAGATATTTTCTGTACTCCTTTGTGCGCTGTAGAGATACCTTCTGTACTCCTTTGTGCGCTGTAGAGATACCTTCTGTACTCCTTTGTGCGCTGAAGAGATACCTCGTGTACTCCTTTGTACGTTCTAGAGATATTTCCTGTACTCCTTTGTGCGCTGTAGAGATACCTTCTGTACTCCTGTGTGCGCTGTAGAGATACCTTCTGTACTCCTTTGTGCGCTGTATAGATACCTTCTGTACTCCTTTGTGCGCTGTAGAGATACCTTCTGTACTCCTTTGTACGCTGTAGAGATATTTCCTGTACTCTTTTGTGCGCTGTAGAGATACCTTCTGTACTCCTTTGTGCGCTGTAGAGATACCTTCTGTACTCCTTTGTGCGCTGTAGAGATACCTTCTGTACTCCTTTGTGCGCTGTAGAGATACCTTCTGTGCTCCTTTGTGCGCTGTAGAGATACCTTCTGTACTCCTTTGTACGCAGTAGAGATACCTTCTGTACTCCTTTGTGCGCTGTAGAGATACCTTCTGTACTCCTTTGTACGCTGTAGAGATACCTCGTGTACTCCTTTGTACGTTCTAGAGATATTTCCTGTACTCCTTTGTGTGCTGTAGAGATACCTTCTGTACTCCTTTGTGCGCTGTAGAGATACCTTCTGTACTCCTTTGTGAGCTGTAGAGATACCTTCTGTACTCCTTTGTGCGCTGTAGAGATACCTTCTGTACTCCTTTGTGCGCTGTAGAGATACCTTCTGTACTCCTTTGTGCGCTGTAGAGATACCTTCTGTACTCCTTTGTGCGCTGTAGAGATACCTTCTGTATTCCTTTGTGCGCTGTAGAGATACCTCGTGTACTCCTTTGTATGTTCTAGAGATATTTCCTGTACTCCTTTGTGCGCTGTAGAGATACCTTCTGTACTCCTTTGTGCGCTGTAGAGATACCTTCTGTACTCCTTTGTGCTTGTAGAGATACCTTTTGTACTCCTTTGTGCGCTGTTGAGATACCTTTTGTACTCCTTTGTGCGCTGTAGAGATACCTCGTGTACTCCTTTGTACGTTCTAGAGATATTTCCTGTACTCCTTCGTGCGCTGCAGAGATACCTTCTGTACTCCTTTGTGCGCTGTAGAGATACCTTCTGTACTCCTTTGTGCGCTGTAGAGATACCTCGTGTACTATTTTGTACGTTCTAGAGATATTTCTTGTACTCCTTTGTGCGCTGTAGAGATACCTTCTGTACTCCTTTGTGCGCTGTAGAGATACCTTCTGTACTCTTTTGTGCGCTGTAGAGATACCTTCTGTACTCCTTTGTGCGCTGTAGAGATACCTTCTGTACTCCTTTGTGCGCTGTAGAGATGCCTTCTGTACTCCTTTGTACGCTGTAGAGATACCTCATGTACTCCTTTGTACGTTCTAGAGATATTTCCTTTACTCCTTTGTGCGCTGTAGAGATACCTTCTGTACTCCTTTGTGCGCTGTAGAGATACCTTCTGTACTCCTTTGTGCGCTGTAGAGAGACCTTCTGTACTCCTTTGTGCGCTGTAGAGATACCTTCTGTACTCCTTTGTACGCTGTAGAGATACCTCGTGTACTCCTTTGTACGTTCTAGAGATATTTCCTGTACTCCTTTGTGCGCTGTAGAGATACCTTCTGTACTCCTTTGTGCGCTGTAGAGATACCTTCTGTACTCCTTTGTGCGCTGTAGAGATACCTTCTGTACTCCTTTGTGCGCTGTAGAGATACCTTCTGTACTCCTTTGTGCGCTGTAGAGATACCTTCTGTACTCCTTTGTGCGCTGTAGAGATACCTTTTGTACTCCTTTGTACGCTGTAGAAATACCTCGTTTACTCCTTTGTACGTTCTAGAGATGTTTCCTGTACTCCTTTGTGCGCTGTAGAGATACCTTCTGTACTCCTTTGTGCGCTGTAGAGATACCTTCTGTACTCCTTTGTGCGCTGTAAAGATACCTTCTGTACTCCTTTGTGCGCTGTAGAGATACCTTCTGTACTCCTTTGTACGCTGTAGAGATACCTCGTGTACTCCTTTGTACGTTCTAGAGATATTTCCTGTACTCCTTTGTGCGCTGTAGAGATACCTTCTGTACTCCTTTGTGCGCTGTAGAGATACCTTCTGTACTCCTTTGTGCGCTGAAGAGATACCTCGTGTACTCCTTTGTACGTTCTAGAGATATTTCCTGTACTCCTTTGTGCGCTGTAGAGATACCTTCTGTACTCCTGTGTGCGCTGTAGAGATACCTTCTGTACTCCTTTGTGCGCTGTATAGATACCTTTTGTACTCCTTTGTGCGCTGTAGAGATACCTTCTGTACTCCTTTGTACGCTGTAGAGATATTTCCTGTACTCTTTTGTGCGCTGTAGAGATACCTTCTGTACTCCTTTGTGCGCTGTAGAGATACCTTCTGTACTCCTTTGTGCGCTGTAGAGATACCTTCTGTACTCCTTTGTGCGCTGTAGAGATACCTTCTGTACTCCTTTGTGCGCTGTAGAGATACCTTCTTTACTCCTTTGTACGCTGTAGAGATACCTTCTGTACTCCTTTGTGCGCTGTAGAGATACCTTCTGTACTCCTTTGTACGCTGTAGAGATACCTCGTGTACTCCTTTGTACGTTCTAGAGATATTTCCTGTACTCCTTTGTGCGCTGTAGAGATACCTTCTGTACTCCTTTGTGCGCTGTAGAGATACCTTCTGTACTCCTTTGTGCGCTGTAGAGATACCTTCTGTACTCCTTTGTGCGCTGTAGAGATACTTTCTGTACTCCTTTGTGCGCTGTAGAGATACCTTCTGTACTCCTTTGTGCGCTGTAGAGATACCTTCTGTACTCTTTTGTGCGCTGTAGAGATACCTCGTGTACTCCTTTGTATGTTCTAGAGATATTTCCTGTACTCCTTTGTGCGCTGTAGAGATACCTTCTGTACTCCTTTGTGCGCTGTAGAGATACCTTCTGTACTCCTTTGTGCTTGTAGAGATACCTTTTGTACTCCTTTGTGCGCTGTTGAGATACCTTTTGTACTCCTTTGTGCGCTGTAGAGATACCTCGTGTACTCCTTTGTACGTTCTAGAGATATTTCCTGTACTCCTTCGTGCGCTGCAGAGATACCTTCTGTACTCCTTTGTGCGCTGTAGAGATACCTTCTGTACTCCTTTGTGCGCTGTAGAGATACCTCGTGTACTATTTTGTACGTTCTAGAGATATTTCTTGTACTCCTTTGTGCGCTGTAGAGATACCTTCTGTACTCCTTTGTGCGCTGTAGAGATACCTTCTGTACTCTTTTGTGCGCTGTAGAGATACCTTCTGTACTCCTTTGTGCGCTGTAGAGATACCTTCTGTACTCCTTTGTGCGCTGTAGAGATGCCTTCTGTACTCCTTTGTACGCTGTAGAGATACCTCATGTACTCCTTTGTACGTTCTAGAGATATTTCCTTTACTCCTTTGTGCGCTGTAGAGATACCTTCTGTACTCCTTTGTGCGCTGTAGAGATACCTTCTGTACTCCTTTGTGCGCTGTAGAGAGACCTTCTGTACTCCTTTGTGCGCTGTAGAGATACCTTCTGTACTCCTTTGTACGCTGTAGAGATACCTCGTGTACTCCTTTGTACGTTCTAGAGATATTTCCTGTACTCCTTTGTGCGCTGTAGAGATACCTTCTGTACTCCTTTGTGCGCTGTAGAGATACCTTCTGTACTCCTTTGTGCGCTGTAGAGATACCTTCTGTACTCCTTTGTGCGCTGTAGAGATACCTTCTGTACTCCTTTGTGCGCTGTAGAGATACCTTCTGTACTCCTTTGTGCGCTGTAGAGATACCTTTTGTACTCCTTTGTACGCTGTAGAAATACCTCGTTTACTCCTTTGTACGTTCTAGAGATGTTTCCTGTACTCCTTTGTGCGCTGTAGAGATACCTTCTGTACTCCTTTGTGCGCTGTAGAGATACCTTCTGTACTCCTTTGTGCGCTGTAAAGATACCTTCTGTACTCCTTTGTGCGCTGTAGAGATACCTTCTGTACTCCTTTGTACGCTGTAGAGATACCTCGTGTACTCCTTTGTACGTTCTAGAGATATTTCCTGTACTCCTTTGTGCGCTGTAGAGATACCTTCTGTACTCCTTTGTGCGCTGTAGAGATACCTTCTGTACTCCTTTGTGCGCTGAAGAGATACCTCGTGTACTCCTTTGTACGTTCTAGAGATATTTCCTGTACTCCTTTGTGCGCTGTAGAGATACCTTCTGTACTCCTGTGTGCGCTGTAGAGATACCTTCTGTACTCCTTTGTGCGCTGTATAGATACCTTTTGTACTCCTTTGTGCGCTGTAGAGATACCTTCTGTACTCCTTTGTACGCTGTAGAGATATTTCCTGTACTCTTTTGTGCGCTGTAGAGATACCTTCTGTACTCCTTTGTGCGCTGTAGAGATACCTTCTGTACTCCTTTGTGCGCTGTAGAGATACCTTCTGTACTCCTTTGTGCGCTGTAGAGATACCTTCTGTACTCCTTTGTGCGCTGTAGAGATACCTTCTTTACTCCTTTGTACGCTGTAGAGATACCTTCTGTACTCCTTTGTGCGCTGTAGAGATACCTTCTGTACTCCTTTGTACGCTGTAGAGATACCTCGTGTACTCCTTTGTACGTTCTAGAGATATTTCCTGTACTCCTTTGTGCGCTGTAGAGATACCTTCTGTACTCCTTTGTGCGCTGTAGAGATACCTTCTGTACTCCTTTGTGCGCTGTAGAGATACCTTCTGTACTCCTTTGTGCGCTGTAGAGATACTTTCTGTACTCCTTTGTGCGCTGTAGAGATACCTTCTGTACTCCTTTGTGCGCTGTAGAGATACCTTCTGTACTCTTTTGTGCGCTGTAGAGATACCTTCTGTACTCCTTTGTGCGCTGTAGAGATACCTTCTGTACTCCTTTGTGCGCTGTAGAGATACCTTCTGTACTCCTTTGTGCGCTGTAGAGATACCTCGTGTACTCCTTTGTACGTTCTAGAGATATTTCCTGTACTCCTTTGTGCGCTGCAGAGATACCTTCTGTACTCCTTTGTGCGCTGTAGAGATACCTTCTGTACTCCTTTGTGCGCTGTAGAGATACCTCGTGTACTCCTTTGTACGTTCTAGAGATATTTCCTGTACTCCTTTGTGCGCTGTAGAGATACCTTCTGTACTCCTTTGTGCGCTGTAGAGATACCTTCTGTACTCCTTTGTGCGCTGTAGAGATACCTTCTGTACTCCTTTGTGCGCTGTAGAGATACCTTCTGTACTCCTTTGTGCGCTGTAGAGATACCTTCTGTACTCCTTTGTACGCTGTAGAGATACCTCATGTACTCCTTTGTACGTTCAAGAGATATTTCCTTTACTCCTTTGTGCGCTGTAGAGATACCTTCTGTACTCCTTTGTGCGCTGTAGAGATACCTTCTGTACTCCTTTGTGCGCTGTAGAGAGACCTTCTGTACTCCTTTGTGCGCTGTAGAGATACCTTCTGTACTCCTTTGTACGCTGTAGAGATACCTCGTGAACTCCTTTGTACGTTCTAGAGATATTTCCTGTACTCCTTTGTGCGCTGTAGAGATACCTTCTGTACTCCTTTGTGCGCTGTTGAGATACCTTCTGTACTCCTTTGTGCGCTGTAGAGATACCTTCTGTACTCCTTTGTGCGCTGTAGAGAAACCTTCTGTACTCCTTTGTGCGCTGTAGAGATACCTTCTGTACTCCTTTGTGCGCTGTAGAGATACCTTCTGTACTCCTTTGTGCGCTGTAGAGATACCTTCTCTACTCCTTTGTGCGCTGTAGAGATACCTCGTGTACTCCTTTGTACGCTGTAGAGATACCTTCCGTACTCCTTTGTGCGCTGTAGAGATACCTTCTGTACTCCTTTGTGCGCTGTAGAGATGCCTTCTGTACTCCTTTGTGCGCTGTAGAGATACCTTCTGTACTCCTTTGTACGCTGTAGAGATACCTCGTGTACTCCTTTGTACGGTCTAGAGATATTTCCTGTACTCCTTTGTGGGCTGTAGAGATACCTTCTGTACTCCTTTGTGCGCTGTAGAGATACCTTCTGTACTCCTTTGTGCGCTGTAGAGATAGCTTCTGTACTCCTTTGTGCGCTGTAGAGATACCTTCTGTACTCCTTTGTACGCTGTAGAGATACCTTCTGTACTTCTTTGTACGCTGTAGAGATACCTCGTGTACTCCTTTGTACGTTCTAGAGATATTTCCTGTACTCCTTTGTGCGCTGTAGAGATACCTTTTGTACTCCTTTGTGCGCTGTAGAGATACCTTCTGTACTCCTTTGTGCGCTGTAGAGATACCTTCTGTACTCCTATGTGCGCTGTAGAGATACCTTCTGTACTCCTTTGTGCGCTGTAGAGATACCTCGTGTACTCCTTTGTACGTTCTAGAGATATTTCCTGTACTCCTTTGTGCGCTGTAGAGATACCTTCTGTACTCCTTTGTGCGCTGTAGAGATACCTTCTGTACTCCTTTGTGCGCTGTAGAGATACCTCGTGTACTCCTTTGTACGTTCTAGAGATATTTCCTGTACTCCTTTGTGCGCTGTAGAGATACCTTCTGTACTCCTTTGTGCGCTGTAGAGATACCTTCTGTACTCCTTTGTGCGCTATAGAGATACCTTCTGTACTCCTTTGTGCGCTGTAGAGATACCTTCTGTACTCCTTTGTGCGCTGTAGAGATACCTTCTGTACTCCTTTGTACGCTGTAGAGATACCTCGTGTACTCCTTTGTACGTTCTAGAGATATTTCCTGTACTCCTTTGTGCGCTGTAGAGATACCTTCTGTACTCCTTTGTGCGCTGTAGAGGTACCTTCTGTACTCCTTTGTGCGCTGTAAAGAGACCTTCTGTACTCCTTTGTGCGCTGTAGAGATACCTTCTGTACTCCTTTGTGCGCTGTAGAGATACCTTCTGTACTCCTTTGTGCGCTGTAGAGATACCTTCTGTACTCCTTTGTACGCTGTAGAGATACCTCGTGTACTTCTTTGTACGTTCTAGAGATATTTCCTGTACTCCTTTGTGCGCTGTAGAGATACCTTCTGTACTCCTTTGTGCGCCGTAGAGATACCTTCTGTACTCCTTTGTGCGCTGTAGAGATACCTTCTGTACTCCTTTGTGCGCTGTAGAGTTACCTTCTGTACTTCTTTGTACGCTGTAGAGATACCTTGTGTACTCCTTTGTATGTTCTAGAGATATTTCCTGTACTCCTTTGTGCGCTGTAGAGATACCTTCTGTACTCCTTTGTGCACTGTAGAGATACCTTCTGTACTCCTTTGTGCGCTGTAGAGATACCCTCTGTTCTCCTTTGTGCGCTGTAGAGATACCTTCTGTACTCCTTTGTGCGCTGTAGAGATACCTTCTGTACTCCTTTGTGCGCTGTAGAGATACCTTCTGTACTCCTTTGTGCGCTGTAGAGATACCTTCTGTACTCCTTTGTGCGCTGTAGAGATACCTCGTGTACTCCTTTGTACGTTCTAGAGATATTTCCTGTACTCCTTTGTGCGCTGTAGAGATACCTTCTGTACTCCTTTGTGCGCTGTAGAGATACCTTCTGTACTCCTTTGTGCGCTGTAGAGATACCTTCTGTACTCCTTTGTACGCTGTAGAGATACCTTCTGTACTCCTTTGTACGCTGTAGAGATACCTCGTGTACTCCTTTGTACGTTCTAGAGATATTTCCTGTACTCCTTTGTGCGCTGTAGAGTTACCTTCTGTACTCCTTTATGCGCTGTAGAGATACCTTCTGTACTCCTTTGTGCGCTGTAGAGATACCTTCTGTACTCCTTTGTGCGCTGTAAAGATACCTTCTGTACTCCTTTGTACGCTGTAGAGATACCTTCTGTACTATTTTGTGCGCTGTAGAGATACCTTCTGTACTCCTTTGCACGCTGTAGAGATACCTCGTGTACTCCTTTGTACGTTCTAGAGATATTTCCTGTACTCCTTTGTGCGCTGTAGAGATACCTTCTGTACTCCTTTGTGCGCTGTAGAGATACCTTCTGTACTCCTTTGTGCGCTGTAGAGATACCTTCTGTACTCCTTTGTGCGCTGTAGAGATACCTTCTGTACTCCTTTGTGCGCTGTAGAGATACCTTCTGTACTCCTTTGTGCGCTGTAGAGATACCTTCTGTACTCCTTTGTGCGCTGTAGAGATACCTTCTGTACTCCTTTGTGCGCTGTAGAGATACCTCGTGTACTCCTTAGTACGTTCTAGAGATATTTCCTGTACTCCTTTTTGCGCTGTAGAGATACCTTCTGTACTCCTTTGTGCGCTGTAGAGATACCTTCTGTACTCCTTTGTGCGCTGTAGAGATACCTCGTGTACTCCTTTGTACGTTCTAGAGATATTTCCTGTACTCCTTTGTGCGCTGTAGAGATACCTTTTGTACTCCTTTGTGCGCTGTAGAGATAACTTCTGTACTCCTTTGTGCGCTGTAGAGATACCTTCTGTACTCCTTTGTGCGCTGTAGAGATACCTTCTGTACTCCTTTGTGCGCTGTAGAGATAACTTCTTTACTCCTTTGTACGCTGTAGAGATACCTCGTGTACTCCTTTGTACGTTCTAGAGATATTTCCTGTACTCCTTTGTGCGCTGTAGAGATACCTTCTGTACTCCTTTGTGCGCTGTAGAGATACCTTCTGTACTCCTTTGTGCGCTGTAGAGATACCTTCTGTACTCCTTTGTGCGCTGTAGAGATACCTTCTGTACTCCTTTGTGCGCTGTAGAGATACCTTCTGTACTCCTTTGTGTGCTGTAGAGATACCTTCTGTACTCCTTTGTGCGCTGTAGAGATACCTTCTGTACTCCTTTGTGCGCTGTAGAGATACCTTCTGTACTCCTTTGTGCGTTGTAGAGATACCTTCTGTACTCCTTTGTGCGCTGTAGAGATACCTTCTGTTCTTCTTTGTACGCTATAGAGATACCTCGTGTACTCCTTTGTACGTTCTAGAGATATTTCCTGTACTCCTTTGTACGTTCTAGAGAAATTTCCTGTACTCCTTTGTGCGCTGTAGACATACCTTCTGTACTCCTTTGTGCGCTGTACAGATACCTTCTGTACTCTTTTGTGCGCTGTAGAGATACCTTCTGTACTCCTTTGTGCGCTGTAGAGATACCTTCTGTACTCCTTTGTGCGCTGTAGAGATACCTTCTGTACTCCTTTGTGCGCTGTAGAGATACCTTCTGTACTCCTTTGTGCGCTGTAGAGATACCTTCTGTACTCCTTTGTGCGCTGTAGAGATACCTTCTGTACTCCTTTGTACGCTGTAGAGATACCTTCTGTACTCCTTTGTACGCTGTAGAGATACCTCGTTTACTCCTTTGTACGTTCTAGAGATATTTCCTGTACTCCTTTGTGCGCTGTAGAGATACCTTCTGTACTCCTTTGTGCGCTGTAGAGATACCTTCTGTACTCCTTTGTGCGCTGTAGAAATACCTTCTGTACTCCTTTGTACGCTGTAGAGATACCTCGTGTACTCCTTTGTACGTTCTAGAGATATTTCCTGTACTCCTTTGTGCGCTGTAGAGATACATTCTGTTCTCCTTTTTGCGCTGTAGAGATACATTCTGTACTCCTTTGTGCGCTGTAGAGATACCTTCTGTACTCCTTTGTGCGCTGTAGAGATACCTTCTGTACTCCTTTGTACGCTGTAAAGATACCTCGTGTACTCCTTTGTACGTTCTAGAGATATTTCCTGTACTCCTTTGTGCGCTGTTGAGATACCTTCTGTACTCCTTTGTGCGCTGTAGAGATACCTTCTGTACTCCTTTGTGCGCTGTAGAGATACCTTCTGTACTCCTTTGTGCGCTGTAGAGATACCTTCTGTACTCCTTTGTGCGCTGTAGAGATACCTTCTGTACTCCTTTGTGCGCTGTAGAGATACCTTCTGTACTCCTTTGTGCGCTGTAGAGATACCTTCTGTACTCCTTCGTGCGCTGTAGAGATACCTTCTGTACTCCTTTGTGCGCTGTAGAGATACCTTCTGTACTCCTTTGTGCGCTGTAGAGATACCTCGTGTACTCCTTTGTACGTTCTAGAGATATTTCCTGTACTCCTTTGTGCGCTGTAGAGATACCTTTTGTACTCCTTTGTGCGCTGTAGAGATACCTTCTGTACTCTTTTGTGCGCTGTAGAGATACCTCGTGTACTCCTTTGTACGTTCTAGAGATATTTCCTGTACTCCTTTGTGCGCTGTAGAGATACCTTCTGTACTCCTTTTTGCGCTGTAGAGATACCTTCTGCACTCCTTTGTGCGCTGTAGAGATACCTTCTGTACTTCTTTGTGCGCTGTAGAGATACCTTCTGTACTCCTTTGTACGCTGTAAAGATAACTCGTGTACTCCTTTGTACGTTCTAGAGATATTTCCTGTACTCCTTTGTGCGCTGTAGAGATACCTTCTGTACTCCTTTGTGCGCTGTAGGGATACCTTCTGTACTCCTTTGTGCGCTGTAGAGATACCTTCTGTACTCCTTTGTGCGCTGTAGAGATACCTTCTGTACTCCTTTGTGCGCTGTAGAGATACCTTCTGTACTCCATTGTGCGCTGTAGAGATACCTTCTGTACTCCTTTGTGCGCTGTAGAGATACCTTCTGTACTCCTTCGTGCGCTGTAGAGATACCTTCTGTACTTCTTTGTGCGCTGTAGAGATACCTTCTGTACTCCTTTGTGCGCTGTAGAGATACCTCGTGTACTCCTTTGTACGTTCTAGAGATATTTCCTGTACTCCTTTGTGCGCTGTAGAGATACCTTCTGTACTCCTTTGTGCGCTGTAGAGATACCTTCTGTACTCCTTTGTGCGCTGTAGAGATACCTTCTGTACTCCTTTGTGCGCTGTAGAGATACCTTCTGTACTCCTTTGTACGCTGTAGAGATACCTTCTGTACTCCTTTGTGCGCTGTAGAGATACCTTCTGTACTCCTTTGTACGCTGTAGAGATACCTCGTGTACTCCTTTGTACGTTCTAGAGATATTTCCTGTACTCCTTTGTGCGCTGTAGAGATACCTTCTGTACTCCTTTGTGCGCTGTAGAGATACCTTCTGTACTCCTTTGTGCGCTGTAGAGATACCTTCTGTACTCCTTTGTGCGCTGTAGAGATACCTCGTGTACTCCTTTGTACGTTCTAGAGATATTTCCTGTTCTCCTTTTTGCGCTGTAGAGATACCTTCTGTACTCCTTTGTGCGCTGTAGAGATACCTTCTGTACTCCTTTGTACGCTGTAGAGATACCTCGTGTACTCCTTTGTACGTTCTAGAGATATTTCCTGTACTCCTTTGTGCGCTGTAGAGATACCTTCTGTACTCCTTTGTGCGCTGTAGAGATACCTTCTGTACTCCTTTGTGCGCTGTAGAGATACCTTCTGTACTCCTTTGTGCGCTGTAGAGATACCTTCTGTACTCCTTTGTACGCTGTAGAGATACCTTCTGTACTCCTTTGTGCGCTGTAGAGATACCTTTTGTACTCCTTTGTACGCTGTAGAGATACCTCGTGTACTCCTTTGTACGTTCTAGAGATATTTCCTGTACTCCTTTGTGCGCTGTAGAGATACCTTCTGTACTCCTTTGTGCACTGTAGAGATACCTTCTGTACTCCTTTGTGCGCTGTAGAGATACCTTCTGTACTCCTTTGTGCGCTGTAGAGATACCTTCTGTACTCCTTTGTGCGCTGTAGAGATACCTTCTGTACTCCTTTGTGCGCTGTAGAGATACCTTCTGTACTCCTTTGTGCGCTGTAGAGATACCTTCTGTACTCCTTCGTGCGCTGTAGAGATACCTTCTGTACTTCTTTGTGCGCTGTAGAGATACCTTCTGTACTCCTTTGTGCGCTGTAGAGATACCTCGTGTACTCCTTTGTACGTTCTAGAGATATTTCCTGTACTCCTTTGTGCGCTGTAGAGATACCTTCTGTACTCCTTTGTGCGCTGTAGAGATACCTTCTGTACTCCTTTGTGCGCTGTAGAGATACCTTCTGTACTCCTTCGTACGCTGTAGAGATACCTCGTGTACTCCGTTGTACGTTCTAGAGATATTTCCTGTACTCCTTTGTGCGCTGTAGAGATACCTTCTGTACTTCTTTGTGCGCTGTAGAGATACCTTCTGTACTCCTTTGTGCGCTGTAGAGATACCTTCTGTACTCCTTTGTGCGCTGTAGAGATACCTTCTGTACTCCTTTGTACGCCGTAGAGATACCTCGTGTACTCCTTTGTACGTTCTAGAGATATTTCCTGTACTCCTTTGTGCGCTGTGGAGATACCTTCTGTACTCCTTTGTGCGCTGTAGAGATACCTTCTGTACTCCTTTGTGCGCTGTAGAGATACCTTCTGTACTCCTTTGTGCGCTGTAGAGATACCTTCTGTACTCCTTTGTGCGCTGTAGAGATACCTTCTGTACTCCTTTGTGCGCTGTAGAGATACCTTCTGTACTCCTTTGTGCGCTGTAGAGATACCTTCTGTACTCCTTTGTGCGCTGTAGAGATACCTTCTGTACTCCTTTGTGCGCTGTAGAGATACCTTCTGTACTCCTTTGTGCGCTGTAGAGGTACCTCGTGTACTCCTTTGTACGTTCTAGAGATATTTTCTGTACTCCTTTGTGCGCTGTAGAGATACCTTCTGTACTCCTTTGTGCGCTGTAGAGATACCTTCTGTACTCCTTTGTGCGCTGTAGAGATACCTCGTGTACTCCTTTGTACGTTCTAGAGATATTTCCTGTACTCCTTTGTGCGCTGTAGAGATACCTTCTGTACTCCTTTGTGCGCTGTAGAGATACCTTCTGTACTCCTTTGTGCGCTGTAGAGATACCTTCTGTACTCCTTTGTACGCTGTAGAGATACCTCGTGTACTCCTTTGTACGTTCTAGAGATATTTCCTGTTCTCCTTTTTGCGCTGTAGAGATACCTTCTGAACTCCTTTGTGCGCTGTAAAGATACCTTCTGTACTCCTTTGTACGCTGTAGAGATACCTCGTGTACTCCTTTGTACGTTCTAGAGATATTTCCTGTACTCCTTTGTGCGCTGTAGAGATACCTTCTGTACTCCTTTGTGCGCTGTAGAGATACCTTCTGTACTCCTTTGTGCGCTGTAGAGATACCTTCTGTACTCCTTTGTGCGCTGTAGAGATACCTTCTGTACTCCTTTGTACGCTGTAGAGATACCTTCTGTACTCCTTTGTGCGCTGTAGAGATACCTTTTGTACTCCTTTGTACGCTGTAGAGATACCTCGTGTACTCCTTTGTACGTTCTAGAGATATTTCCTGTACTCCTTTGTGCGCTGTAGAGATACCTTCTGTACTCCTTTGTGCACTGTAGAGATACCTTCTGTACTCCTTTGTGCGCTGTAGAGATACCTTCTGTACTCCTTTGTGCGCTGTAGAGATACCTTCTGTACTCCTTTGTGCGCTGTAGAGATACCTTCTGTACTCCTTTGTGCGCTGTAGAGATACCTTCTGTACTCCTTTGTGCGCTGTAGAGATACCTTCTGTACTCCTTTGTGCGCTGTAGAGATACCTCGTGTACTCCTTTGTACGTTCTAGAGATATTTCCTGTACTCCTTTGTGAGCTGTAGAGATACCTTCTGTACTCCTTTGTGCGCTGTAGAGATACCTTCTGTACTCCTTTGTGCGCTGTAGAGATACCTCGTGTACTCCTTTGTACGTTCTAGAGATATTTCCTGTACTCCTTTGTGCGCTGTAGAGATACCTTCTGTACTCCTTTTTGCGCTGTAGAGATACCTTCTGTACTCCTTTGTGCGCTGTAGAGATACCTTCTGTACTTCTTTGTGCGCTGTAGAGATACTTTCTGTACTCCTTTGTACGCTGTAAAGATATCTCGTGTACTCCTTTGTACGTTCTAGAGATATTTCCTGTACTCCTTTGTGCGCTGTAGAGATACCTTCTGTACTCCTTTGTGCACTGTAGAGATACCTTCTGTACTCCATTGTGCGCTGTAGAGATACCTTCTGTACTCCTTTGTGCGCTGTAGAGATACCTTCTGTACTCCTTCGTGCGCTGTAGAGATACCTTCTGTACTCCTTTGTGCGCTGTAGATATACCTCGTGTACTCCTTTGTACGTTCTAGGGATATTTCCTGTACTCCTTTGTGCGCTGTAGAGATACCTTCTGTACTCCTTTGTGCGCTGTAGAGATACCTTCTGTACTCCTTTGTGCGCTGTAGAGATACCTCGTGTACTCCTTTGTACGTTCTAGAGATATTTCCTGTACTCCTTTGTGCGCTGTAGAGATACCTTCTGTACTCCTTTGTGCGCTGTAGAGATACCTTCTGTACTCCTTTGTGCGCTGTAGAGATACCTTCTGTACTCCTTTGTACGCTGTAGAGATACCTCGTGTACTCCTTTGTACGTTCTAGAGATATTTCCTGTACTCCTTTGTGCGCTGTAGAGATACCTTCTGTACTCCTTTGTGCGCTGTAGAGATACCTTCTGTACTCCTTTGTGCGCTGTAGAGATACCTTCTGTACTCCTTTGTGCGCTGTAGAGATACCTTCTGTACTCCTTTGTACGCTGTAGAGATACCTTCTGTACTCCTTTGTACGCTGTAGAGATACCTCGTGTACTCCTTTGTACGTTCTAGAGATATTTCCTGTACTCCTTTGTGCGCTGTAGAGATACCTTCTGTACTCCTTTGTGCGCTGTAGAGATACCTTCTGTACTCCTTTGTGCGCTGTAGAGATACCTTCTGTACTCCTTTGTGCGCTGTAGAGATACCTTCTGTACTCCTTTGTACGCTGTAGAGATACCTTCTGTACTCCTTTGTGCGCTGTAGAGATACCTTCTGTACTCCTTTGTATGCTGTAGAGATACCTCGTGTACTCCTTTGTACGTTCTAGAGATATTTCCTGTACTCCTTTGTGCGCTGTAGAGATACCTTCTGTACTCCTTTGTGCGCTGTAGAGATACCTTCTGTACTCCTTTGTGCGCTGTAGAGATACCTTCTGTACTCCTTTGTGCGCTGTAGAGATACCTTCTGTACTCCTTTGTGCGCTGTAGAGATACCTTCTGTACTCCTTTGTGCGCTGTAGAGATACCTTCTGTACTCCTTTGTACGCTTTAGAGATACCTTCTGTACTCCTTTGTACGCTGTAGAGATACCTCGTGTACTCCTTTGTACGTTCTAGAGATATTTCCTGTACTCCTTTGTGCGCTGTAGAGATACCTTCTGTACTCCTTTGTGCGCTGTAGAGATACCTTCTGTACTCCTTTGTGCGCTGTAGAGATACCTTCTGTACTCCTTGGTACGCTGTAGAGATACCTCGTGTACTCCGTTGTACGTTCTAGAGATATTTCCTGTACTCCTTTGTGCGCTGTAGAGATACCTTCTGTACTCCTTTGTGCGCTGTAGAGATACCTTCTGTACTCCTTTGTACGCTGTAGAGATACCTCGTGTACTCCTTTGTACGTTCTAGAGATATATCCTGTACTCCTTTGTGCGCTGTAGAGATACCTTCTGTACTCCTTTGTGCGCTGTAGAGATACCTTCTGTACTCCTTTGTGCGCTGTAGAGATACCTTCTGTACTCCTTTGTGCGCTGTAGAGATACCTTCTGTACTCCTTTGTACGCTGTAGAGATACCTTCTGTACTCCTTTGTACGCTGTAGAGATACCTCGTGTACTCCTTTGTACGTTCTAGAGATATTTCCTGTACTCCTTCGTGCGCTGTAGGGATACCTTCTGTACTCCTTTGTGCACTGTAGAGATACCTTCTGTACTCCTTTGTGCGCTGTAGAGATACCTTCTGTACTCCTTTGTGCGCTGTAGAGATACCTCGTGTACTCCTTTGTACGTTCTAGAGATATTTCCTGTACTCCTTTGTGCGCTGTAGAGATACCTTCTGTACTCCTTTGTGCGCTGTAGAGATACCTTCTGTACTCCTTTGTGCGCTGTAGAGAGACCTTCTGTACTCCTTTGTGCGCTGTAGAGATACCTTCTGTACTCCTTTGTGCGCTGTAGAGATACCTTCTGTACTCCTTTGTGCGCTGTAGAGATACCTTCTGTACTCCTTTGTGCGCTGTAGAGATACCTTCTGTACTCCTTTGTACGCTGTAGAGATACCTCGTGCACTCCTTTGTACGTTCTAGAGATATTTCCTGTACTCCTTTGTGCGCTGTAGAGATACCTTCTGTACTCCTTTGTGCGCTGTAGAGATACCTTCTGTACTCCTTTGTGCGCTGTAGGGATACCTTCTGTACTCCTTTGTGCACTGTAGAGATACCTTCTGTTCTCCTTTGTGCGCTGTAGAGATACCTTCTGTACTCCTTTGTGCGCTGTAGAGATACCTCGTGTACTCCTTTGTACGTTCTAGAGATATTTCCTGTACTCCTTTGTGCGCTGTAGAGATACCTTCTGTACTCCTTTGTGCGCTGTAGAGATACCTTCTGTACTCCTTTGTGCGCTGAAGAGAGACCTTCTGTACTCCTTTGTGCGCTGTAGAGATACCTTCTGTACTCCTTTGTGCGCTGTAGAGATACCTTCTGTACTCCTTTGTGCGCTGTAGAGATACCTTCTGTACTCCTTTGTGCGCTGTAGAGATACCTTCTGTACTCCTTTGTACGCTGTAGAGATACCTCGTGCACTCCTTTGTACGTTCTAGAGATATTTCCTGTACTCCTTTGTGCGATGTAGAGATACCTTCTGTACTCCTTTGTGCGCTGTAGAGATACCTTCTGTACTCCTTTGTGCGCTGTAGAGATACCTTCTGTACTCCTTTGTGCGCTGTAGAGATACCTTCTGTACTCCTTTGTGCGCTGTAGAGATACCTTCTGTACTCCTTTGTGCGCTGTAGAGATACCTTCTGTACTCCTTTGTACGCTGTAGAGATACCTCGTGTACTCCTTTGTACGTTCTAGAGATATTTCCTGTACTCCTATGTGCGCTGTAGAGATACCTTCTGTACTCCTTTGTGCGCTGTAGAGATACCTTCTGTACTCCTTTGTGCGCTGTAGAGATACCATCTGTACTCCTTTGTGCGCTGTAGAGATACCTTCTGTACTCCTTTGTGCGCTGTAGAGATACCTTCTGTACTCATTTGTGCACTGTAGAGATACCTTCTGTACTCCTTTGTGCGCTGTAGAGATACCTTCTGTACTCCTTTGTGCGCTGTAGAGATACCTTCTGTACTCCTTTGTGCGCTGTAGAGATACCTTCTGTACTCCTTTGTGCGCTGTAGAGATACCTTCTGTACTCCTTTGTGCGCTGTAGAGATACCTTCTGTACTCCTTTGTGCGCTGTAGAGATACCTCGTGTACTACTTGTACGTTCTAGAGATATTTCCTGTAGTCCTTTGTGCGCTGTAGAGATACCTTCTGTACTCCTTTGTGCGCTGTAGAGATACCTTCTGTACTCCTTTGTGCGCTGTAGAGATACCTTCTGTACTCCTTTGTGCGCTGTAGAGATACCTTCTGTACTCCTTTGTACGCTGTAGAGATACCTTCTGTACTCCTTTGTGCGCTGTAGAGATACCTTCTGTACTCCTTTGTGCGCTGTAGAGATATTTTCTGTACTCCTTCGTGCGCTGTAGAGATACCTTCTGTACTCCTTTGTGCGCTGTAGAGATACCTTCTGTACTCCTTTGTGCGCTGTAGAGATACCTCGTGTACTCCTTTGTACGTTCTTGAGATATTTCCTGTACTCCTTTGTGCGCTGTAGAGATACCTTCTGTACTCCTTTTGCGCTGTAGAGATACCTTCTGTACTCCTTTGTGCGCTGTAGAGATACCTCGTGTACTCCTTTGTACGTTCTAGAGATATTTCCTGTACTCCTTTGTGCGCTGTAGAGATACCTTCTGTACTCCTTTTTGCGCTGTAGAGATACCTTCTGTACTCCTTTGTGCGCTGTAGAGATACCTTATGTACTCCTTTGTGCGCTGTAGAGATACCTTCTGTACTCCTTTGTACGCTGTAAAGATACCTCGTGTACTCCTTTGTACGTTCTAGAGATATTTCCTGTACTCCTTTGTGCGCTGTAGAGATACCTTCTGTACTCCTTTGTGCGCTGTAGAGATACCTTCTGTACTCCTTTGTGCGCTGTAGAGATACCTTCTGTACTCCTTTGTGCGCTGTAGAGATACCTTCTGTACTCCTTTGTGCGCTGTAGAGATACCTTCTGTACTCCTTTGTGCGCTGTAGAGATACCTTCTGTACTCCTTCGTGCGCTGTAGAGATACCTTCTGTACTCCTTTGTGCGCTGTAGAGATACCTTCTGTACTCCTTTGTGCGCTGTAGAGATACCTCGTGTACTCCTTTGTACGTTCTAGAGATATTTCCTGTACTCCTTTGTGCGCTGTAGAGATACCTTCTGTACTCCTTTGTGCGCTGTAGAGATACCTTCTGTACTCCTTTGTGCGCTGTAGAGATACCTCGTGTACTCCTTTGTACGTTCTAGAGATATTTCCTGTACTCCTTTGTGCGCTGTAGAGATACCTTCTGTACTCCTTTGTGCGCTGTAGAGATACCTTCTGTACTCCTTTGTGCGCTGTAGAGATACCTTCTGTACTCCTTTGTACGCTGTAGAGATACCTCGTGTACTCCTTTGTACGTTCTAGAGATATTTCCTGTACTCCTTTGTGCGCTGTGGAGATACCTTCTGTACTCCTTTGTGCGCTGTAGAGATACCTTTTGTACTCCTTTGTGCGCTGTAGAGATACCTTCTGTACTCCTTTGTGCGCTGTAGAGATACCTTCTGTACTCCTTTGTACGCTGTAGAGATACCTTCTGTACTCCTTTGTACGCTGTAGAGATACCTCGTGTACTCCTTTGTACGTTCTAGAGATATTTCCTGTACACCTTTGTGCGCTGTAGAGATACCTTCTGTACTCCTTTGTGCGCTGTAGAGATACCTTCTGTACTCCTTTGTACGCTGTAGAGATACCTTCTGTACTCCTTTGTGCGCTGTAGAGATACCTTCTGTACTCCTATGTGCGCTGTAGAGATATTTTCTGTACTCCTTCGTGCGCTGTAGAGATACCTTCTGTACTCCTTTGTGCGCTGTAGAGATACCTTCTGTACTCCTTTGTGCGCTGTAGAGATACCTCGTGTACTCCTTTGTACGTTCTTGAGATATTTCCTGTACTCCTTTGTGCGCTGTAGAGATACCTTCTGTACTCCTTTTGCGCTGTAGAGATACCTTCTGTACTCCTTTGTGCGCTGTAGAGATACCTCGTGTACTCCTTTGTACGTTCTAGAGATATTTCCTGTACTCCTTTGTGCGCTGTAGAGATACCTTCTGTACTCCTTTTTGCGCTGTAGAGATACCTTCTGTACTCCTTTGTGCGCTGTAGAGATACCTTATGTACTCCTTTGTGCGCTGTAGAGATACCTTCTGTACTCCTTTGTACGCTGTAAAGATACCTCGTGTACTCCTTTGTACGTTCTAGAGATATTTCCTGTACTCCTTTGTGCGCTGTAGAGATACCTTCTGTACTCCTTTGTGCGCTGTAGAGATACCTTCTGTACTCCTTTGTGCGCTGTAGAGATACCTTCTGTACTCCTTTGTGCGCTGTAGAGATACCTTCTTTACTCCTTTGTGCGCTGTAGAGATACCTTCTGTACTCCTTTGTGCGCTGTAGAGATACCTTCTGTACTCCTTCGTGCGCTGTAGAGATACCTTCTGTACTCCTTTGTGCGCTGTAGAGATACCTTCTGTACTCCTTTGTGCGCTGTAGAGATACCTCGTGTACTCCTTTGTACGTTCTAGAGATATTTCCTGTACTCCTTTGTGCGCTGTAGAGATACCTTCTGTACTCCTTTGTGCGCTGTAGAGATACCTTCTGTACTCCTTTGTGCGCTGTAGAGATACCTCGTGTACTCCTTTGTACGTTCTAGAGATATTTCCTGTACTCCTTTGTGCGCTGTAGAGATACCTTCTGTACTCCTTTGTGCGCTGTAGAGATACCTTCTGTACTCCTTTGTGCGCTGTAGAGATACCTTCTGTACTCCTTTGTACGCTGTAGAGATACCTCGTGTACTCCTTTGTACGTTCTAGAGATATTTCCTGTACTCCTTTGTGCGCTGTGGAGATACCTTCTGTACTCCTTTGTGCGCTGTAGAGATACCTTTTGTACTCCTTTGTGCGCTGTAGAGATACCTTCTGTACTCCTTTGTGCGCTGTAGAGATACCTTCTGTACTCCTTTGTACGCTGTAGAGATACCTTCTGTACTCCTTTGTACGCTGTAGAGATACCTCGTGTACTCCTTTGTTCGTTCTAGAGATATTTCCTGTACACCTTTGTGCGCTGTAGAGATACCTTCTGTACTCCTTTGTGCGCTGTAGAGATACCTTCTGTACTCCTTTGTGCGCTGAAGAGAGACCTTCTGTACTCCTTTGTGCGCTGTAGAGATACCTTCTGTACTCCTTTGTGCGCTGTAGAGATACCTTCTGTACTCCTTTGTGCGCTGTAGAGATACCTTCTGTACTCCTTTGTGCGCTGTAGAGATACCTTCTGTACTCCTTTGTACGCTGTAGAGATACCTCGTGCACTCCTTTGTACGTTCTAGAGATATTTCCTGTACTCCTTTGTGCGATGTAGAGATACCTTCTGTACTCCTTTGTGCGCTGTAGAGATACCTTCTGTACTCCTTTGTGCGCTGTAGAGATACCTTCTGTACTCCTTTGTGCGCTGTAGAGATACCTTCTGTACTCCTTTGTGCGCTGTAGAGATACCTTCTGTACTCCTTTGTGCGCTGTAGAGATACCTTCTGTACTCCTTTGTACGCTGTAGAGATACCTCGTGTACTCCTTTGTACGTTCTAGAGATATTTCCTGTACTCCTATGTGCGCTGTAGAGATACCTTCTGTACTCCTTTGTGCGCTGTAGAGATACCTTCTGTACTCCTTTGTGCGCTGTAGAGATACCATCTGTACTCCTTTGTGCGCTGTAGAGATACCTTCTGTACTCCTTTGTGCGCTGTAGAGATACCTTCTGTACTCATTTGTGCACTGTAGAGATACCTTCTGTACTCCTTTGTGCGCTGTAGAGATACCTTCTGTACTCCTTTGTGCGCTGTAGAGATACCTTCTGTACTCCTTTGTGCGCTGTAGAGATACCTTCTGTACTCCTTTGTGCGCTGTAGAGATACCTTCTGTACTCCTTTGTGCGCTGTAGAGATACCTTCTGTACTCCTTTGTGCGCTGTAGAGATACCTCGTGTACTACTTGTACGTTCTAGAGATATTTCCTGTAGTCCTTTGTGCGCTGTAGAGATACCTTCTGTACTCCTTTGTGCGCTGTAGAGATACCTTCTGTACTCCTTTGTGCGCTGTAGAGATACCTTCTGTACTCCTTTGTGCGCTGTAGAGATACCTTCTGTACTCCTTTGTACGCTGTAGAGATACCTTCTGTACTCCTTTGTGCGCTGTAGAGATACCTTCTGTACTCCTTTGTGCGCTGTAGAGATATTTTCTGTACTCCTTCGTGCGCTGTAGAGATACCTTCTGTACTCCTTTGTGCGCTGTAGAGATACCTTCTGTACTCCTTTGTGCGCTGTAGAGATACCTCGTGTACTCCTTTGTACGTTCTTGAGATATTTCCTGTACTCCTTTGTGCGCTGTAGAGATACCTTCTGTACTCCTTTTGCGCTGTAGAGATACCTTCTGTACTCCTTTGTGCGCTGTAGAGATACCTCGTGTACTCCTTTGTACGTTCTAGAGATATTTCCTGTACTCCTTTGTGCGCTGTAGAGATACCTTCTGTACTCCTTTTTGCGCTGTAGAGATACCTTCTGTACTCCTTTGTGCGCTGTAGAGATACCTTATGTACTCCTTTGTGCGCTGTAGAGATACCTTCTGTACTCCTTTGTACGCTGTAAAGATACCTCGTGTACTCCTTTGTACGTTCTAGAGATATTTCCTGTACTCCTTTGTGCGCTGTAGAGATACCTTCTGTACTCCTTTGTGCGCTGTAGAGATACCTTCTGTACTCCTTTGTGCGCTGTAGAGATACCTTCTGTACTCCTTTGTGCGCTGTAGAGATACCTTCTGTACTCCTTTGTGCGCTGTAGAGATACCTTCTGTACTCCTTTGTGCGCTGTAGAGATACCTTCTGTACTCCTTCGTGCGCTGTAGAGATACCTTCTGTACTCCTTTGTGCGCTGTAGAGATACCTTCTGTACTCCTTTGTGCGCTGTAGAGATACCTCGTGTACTCCTTTGTACGTTCTAGAGATATTTCCTGTACTCCTTTGTGCGCTGTAGAGATACCTTCTGTACTCCTTTGTGCGCTGTAGAGATACCTTCTGTACTCCTTTGTGCGCTGTAGAGATACCTCGTGTACTCCTTTGTACGTTCTAGAGATATTTCCTGTACTCCTTTGTGCGCTGTAGAGATACCTTCTGTACTCCTTTGTGCGCTGTAGAGATACCTTCTGTACTCCTTTGTGCGCTGTAGAGATACCTTCTGTACTCCTTTGTACGCTGTAGAGATACCTCGTGTACTCCTTTGTACGTTCTAGAGATATTTCCTGTACTCCTTTGTGCGCTGTGGAGATACCTTCTGTACTCCTTTGTGCGCTGTAGAGATACCTTTTGTACTCCTTTGTGCGCTGTAGAGATACCTTCTGTACTCCTTTGTGCGCTGTAGAGATACCTTCTGTACTCCTTTGTACGCTGTAGAGATACCTTCTGTACTCCTTTGTACGCTGTAGAGATACCTCGTGTACTCCTTTGTACGTTCTAGAGATATTTCCTGTACACCTTTGTGCGCTGTAGAGATACCTTCTGTACTCCTTTGTGCGCTGTAGAGATACCTTCTGTACTCCTTTGTACGCTGTAGAGATACCTTCTGTACTCCTTTGTGCGCTGTAGAGATACCTTCTGTACTCCTATGTGCGCTGTAGAGATATTTTCTGTACTCCTTCGTGCGCTGTAGAGATACCTTCTGTACTCCTTTGTGCGCTGTAGAGATACCTTCTGTACTCCTTTGTGCGCTGTAGAGATACCTCGTGTACTCCTTTGTACGTTCTTGAGATATTTCCTGTACTCCTTTGTGCGCTGTAGAGATACCTTCTGTACTCCTTTTGCGCTGTAGAGATACCTTCTGTACTCCTTTGTGCGCTGTAGAGATACCTCGTGTACTCCTTTGTACGTTCTAGAGATATTTCCTGTACTCCTTTGTGCGCTGTAGAGATACCTTCTGTACTCCTTTTTGCGCTGTAGAGATACCTTCTGTACTCCTTTGTGCGCTGTAGAGATACCTTATGTACTCCTTTGTGCGCTGTAGAGATACCTTCTGTACTCCTTTGTACGCTGTAAAGATACCTCGTGTACTCCTTTGTACGTTCTAGAGATATTTCCTGTACTCCTTTGTGCGCTGTAGAGATACCTTCTGTACTCCTTTGTGCGCTGTAGAGATACCTTCTGTACTCCTTTGTGCGCTGTAGAGATACCTTCTGTACTCCTTTGTGCGCTGTAGAGATACCTTCTTTACTCCTTTGTGCGCTGTAGAGATACCTTCTGTACTCCTTTGTGCGCTGTAGAGATACCTTCTGTACTCCTTCGTGCGCTGTAGAGATACCTTCTGTACTCCTTTGTGCGCTGTAGAGATACCTTCTGTACTCCTTTGTGCGCTGTAGAGATACCTCGTGTACTCCTTTGTACGTTCTAGAGATATTTCCTGTACTCCTTTGTGCGCTGTAGAGATACCTTCTGTACTCCTTTGTGCGCTGTAGAGATACCTTCTGTACTCCTTTGTGCGCTGTAGAGATACCTCGTGTACTCCTTTGTACGTTCTAGAGATATTTCCTGTACTCCTTTGTGCGCTGTAGAGATACCTTCTGTACTCCTTTGTGCGCTGTAGAGATACCTTCTGTACTCCTTTGTGCGCTGTAGAGATACCTTCTGTACTCCTTTGTACGCTGTAGAGATACCTCGTGTACTCCTTTGTACGTTCTAGAGATATTTCCTGTACTCCTTTGTGCGCTGTGGAGATACCTTCTGTACTCCTTTGTGCGCTGTAGAGATACCTTTTGTACTCCTTTGTGCGCTGTAGAGATACCTTCTGTACTCCTTTGTGCGCTGTAGAGATACCTTCTGTACTCCTTTGTACGCTGTAGAGATACCTTCTGTACTCCTTTGTACGCTGTAGAGATACCTCGTGTACTCCTTTGTTCGTTCTAGAGATATTTCCTGTACACCTTTGTGCGCTGTAGAGATACCTTCTGTACTCCTTTGTGCGCTGTAGAGATACCTTCTGTACTCCTTTGTGCGCTGTAGAGATACCCTCTGTACTCCTTTGTGCGCTGTAGAGATACCTTCTGTACTCCTTTGTACGCTGTAGAGATACCTTCTGTACTCCTTTGTGCGCTGTAGAGATACCTTCTGTACTCCTTTGTACGCTGTAGAGATACCTCGTGTACTGCTTTGTACGTTCTAGAGATATTTCCTGTACTCCTTTGTGCGCTGTAGAGATACCTTCTGTACTCCTTTGTGCGCTGTAGAGATACCTTCTGTACTCCTTTGTGCGCTGTAGAGATACCTTCTGTACTCCTTCGTACGCTGTAGAGATACCTCGTGTACTCCTTTGTACGTTCTAGAGATATTTCCTGTACTCCTTTGTGCGCTGTAGAGATACCTTCTGTACTCCTTTGTGCGCTGTAGAGATACCTTCATTACTCCTTTGTGCGCTGTAGAGATACCTTCTGTACTCCTTTGTGCGCTGTAGAGATACCTTCTGTACTCCTTTGTACGCTGTAGAGATACCTCGTGTACTCCTTTGTACGTTCTAGAGATATTTCCTGTACTCCTTTGTGCGCTGTAGAGATACCTTCTGTACTCCTTTGTGCGCTGTAGAGATACCTTCTGTACTCCTTTGTGCGCAGTAGAGATACCTTCTGTACTCCTTTGTGCGCTGTAGCGATACCTTCTGTACTCCTTTGTGCGCTGTAGAGATACCTTCTGTACTCCTTTGTGCGCTGTAGAGATACCTTCTGTACTCCTTTGTGCGCTGTAGAGATACCTTTTGTACTCCTTTGTGCGCTGTAGAGATACCTTCTGTACTCCTTTGTGCGCTGTCGAGATACCTTCTGTACTCCTTTGTGCGCTGTAGAGGTACCTCGTGTACTCCTTTGTACGTTCTAGAGATATTTCCTGTTCTCCTTTGTGCGCTCTAGAGATACCTTCTGTACACCTTTGTGCGCTGTAGAGATACCTTCTGTACTCCTTTGTGCGCTGTAGAGATACCTCGTGTACTCCTTTGTACGTTCTAAAGATATTTCCTGTACTCCTTTGTGCGCTGTAGAGATACCTTCTGTACTCCTTTGTGCGCTGTAGAGATACCTTCTGTACTCCTTTGTGCGCTGTAGAGATACCTTCTGTACTCCTTTGTACGCTGTAGAGATACCTCGTGTACTCCTTTGTACGTTCTAGAGATATTTCCTGTACTCCTTTGTGCGCTGTAGAGATACCTTCTGTACTCCTTTGTGCACTGTAGAGATACCTTCTGTACTCCTTTGTGCGCTGTAGAGATACCTTCTGTACTCCTTTGTGCGCTGTAGAGATACCTTCTGTACTCCTTTGTACGCTGAAGAGATACCTTCTGTACTCCTTTGTACGCTGTAGAGATACCTCGTGTACTCCTTTGTACGTTCTAGAGATATTTACTGTACTCCTTTGTGCGCTGTAGAGATACCTACTGTACTCCTTTGTGCGCTGTAGAGATACCTTCTGTACTCCTTTGTGCGCTGTAGAGATACCTTCTGTACTCCTATGTGCGCTGTAGAGATACCTTCTGTACTCCTTTGTACGCTGTAGAGATACCTTCTGTACTCCTTTGTGCGCTGTAGAGATACCTTCTGTACTCCTTTGTACGCTGTAGAGATACCTCGTGTACTCCTTTGTAGGTTCTAGAGATATTTCCTGTACTCCTTTGTGCGCTGTAGGGATACCTTCTGTACTCCTTTGTGCGCTGTAGAGATACCTCCTGTACTCCTTTGTGCGCTGTAGAGATACCTTCTGTACTCCTTTGTGCGCTGTAGAGATACCTTCTGTACTCCTTTGTGCGCTGTAGAGATACCTTCTGTACTCCTTTCTGCGCTGTAGAGATACCTTCTGTACTCCTTTGTGCGCTGTAGAGATACCTTTTGTACTCCTTTGTGCGCTGTAGAGATACCTCGGGTACTCCTTTGTACGTTCTAGAGATATTTCCTGTACTCCTTTGTGCGCTGTAGAGATACCTTCTGTACTCCTTTGTGCGCTGTAGAGATACCTTCTGTACTCCTTTGTGCGCTGTAGAGATACCTCGTGTACTCCTTTGTACGTTCTAGAGATATTTCCTGTACTCCTTTGTGCGCTGTAGAGATACCTTCTGTACTCCTTTGTGCGCTGTAGAGATACCTTCTGTACTCCTTTGTGCGCTGTAGAGATACCTTCAGTACTCCTTTGTGCGCTGTAGAGATACCTTCTGTACTCCTTTGTGCGCTGTAGAGATACCTTCTGTACTCCTTTGTACGCTGTAGAGATACCTCATGTACTCCTTTGTACGTTCTAGAGATATTTCCTGTACTCCTTTGTGCGCTGTAGAGATACCTTCTGTACTCCTTTGTGCGCTGTAGAGATACCTTCTGTACTCCTTTGTGCGCTGTAGAGATACCTTCTGTACTCTTTTGTGCGCTGTAGAGATACCTTCTGTACTCCTTTGTGCGCTGTAGAGATACCTTCTGTACTCCTTTGTGCGCTGTAGAGATACCTTCTGTACTCCTTTGTGCGCTGTAGAGATACCTTCTGTACTCCTTTGTGCGCTGTAGAGATACCTTCTGTACTCCTTTGTGCGCTGTAAAGATACCTTCTGTACTCCTTTGTACGCTGTAGAGATACCTCGTGTACTCCTTTGTACGTTCTAGAGATATTTCCTGTACTCCTTTGTACGTTCTAGAGATATTTCCTGTACTCCTTTGTGCGCTGTAGAGATACCTTCTGTACTCCTTTGTGCGCTGTAGAGGTAACTTCTGTACTCCTTTGTGCGCTGTAGAGATACCTTCTGTACTCCTTTGTACGCTGTAGAGATACCTCGTGTACTCCTTTGTACGTTCTAGAGATATTTCCTGTACTCCTTTGTGCGCTGTAGAGATACCTTCTGTACTCCTTTTTGCGCTGTAGAGATACCTTCTGTACTCCTTTGTGCGCTGTAGAGATACCTTTTGTACTCCTTTGTGCGCTGTAGAGATACCTTCTGTACTCCTTTGTACGCTGTAAAGATACCTCGTGTACTCCTTTGTACGTTCTAGAGATATTTCCTGTACTCCTTTGTGCGCTGTAGAGATACCTTCTGTACTCCTTTGTGCGCTGTAGAGATACCTTCTGTACTCCTTTGTGCGCTGTAGAGATACCTTCTGTACTCCTTTGTGCGCTGTAGAGATACCTTCTGTACTCCTTTGTGCGCTGTAGAGATACCTTCTGTACTCCTTTGTGCGCTGTAGAGATACCTTCTGTACTCCTTCGTGCGCTGTAGAGATACCTTCTGTACTCCTTTGTGCGCTGTAGAGATACCTTCTGTACTCCTTTGTGCGCGGTAGAGATACCTCGTGTACTCCTTTGTACGTTCTAGAGATATTTCCTGTACTCCTTTGTGCGCTGTAGAGATACCTTCTGTACTCCTTTGTGCGCTGTAGAGATACCTTCTGTACTCCTTTGTGCGCTGTAGAGATACCTCGTGTACTCCTTTGTACGTTCTAGAGATATTTCCTGTACTCCTTTGTGCGCTGTAGAGATACCTTCTGTACTCCTTTGTGCGCTGTAGAGATACCTTCTGTACTCCTTTGTGCGCTGTAGAGATACCTTCTGTACTCCTTTGTACGCTGTAGAGATACCTCGTGTACTCCTTTGTACGTTCTAGAGATATTTCCTGTACTCCTTTGTGCGCTGTGGAGATACCTTCTGTACTCCTTTGTGCGCTGTAGAGATACCTTTTGTACTCCTTTGTGCGCTGTAGAGATACCTTCTGTACTCCTTTGTGCGCTGTAGAGATACCTTCTGTACTCCTTTGTACGCTGTAGAGATACCTTCTGTACTCCTTTGTACGCTGTAGAGATACCTCGTGTACTCCTTTGTACGTTCTAGAGATATTTCCTGTACACCTTTGTGCGCTGTAGAGATACCTTCTGTACTCCTTTGTGCGCTGTAGAGATACCTTCTGTACTCCTTTGTGCGCTGTAGAGATACCTTCTGTACTCCTTTGTGCGCTGTAGAGATACCTTCTGTACTCCTTTGTACGCTGTAGAGATACCTTCTGTACTCCTTTGTGCGCTGTAGAGATACCTTCTGTACTCCTTTGTACGCTGTAGAGATACCTCGTGTACTCCTTTGTACGTTCTAGAGATATTTCCTGTACTCCTTTGTGCGCTGTAGAGATACCTTCTGTACTCCTTTGTGCGCTGTAGAGATACCTTCTGTACTCCTTTGTGCGCTGTAGAGATACCTTCTGTACTCCTTCGTACGCTGTAGAGATACCTTGTGTACTCCTTTGTACGTTCTAGAGATATTTCCTGTACTCCTTTGTGCGCTGTAGAGATACCTTCTGTACTCCTTTGTGCGCTGTAGAGATACCTTCTGTACTCCTTTGTGCGCTGTAGAGATACCTTCTGTACTCCTTTGTGCGCTGTAGAGATACCTTCTGTACTCCTTTGTACGCTGTAGAGATACCTCGTGTACTCCTTTGTACGTTCTAGAGATATTTCCTGTACTCCTTTGTGCGCTGTAGAGATACCTTCTGTACTCCTTTGTGCGCTGTAGAGATACCTTCTGTACTCCTTTGTGCGCTGTAGAGATACCTTCTGTACTCCTTTGTGCGCTGTAGAGATACCTTCTGTACTCCTTTGTGCGCTGTAGAGATACCTTCTGTACTCCTTTGTACGCTGTAGAGATACCCTCTGTACTCCTTTGTACGCTGTAGAGATACCTCGTGTACTCCTTTGTACGTTCTAGAGATATTTCCTGTACTCCTTTGTGCGCTGTAGAGATACCTTCTGTACTCCTTTGTGCGCTGTAGAGATACCTTCTGTACTCCTTTGTGCGCTGTAGAGATACCTTCTGTACTCCTTTGTGCGCTGTAGAGATACCTCGTGTACTTCTTTTTACGTTCTAGAGATATTTCCTGTACTCCTTTGTGCGCTGTAGAGATACCTTCTGTACTCCTTTGTGCGCTGTAGAGATACCTTCTGTACTCCTTTGTGCGCTGTAGAGATACCTTCTGTACTCCTTTGTGCGCTGTAGAGATACCTTCTGTACTCCTTTGTACGCTGTAGAGATACCTCGTGTACTCCTTTGTACGTTCTAGAGATATTTCCTGTACTCCTTTGTGCGCTGTAGAGATACCTTCTGTACTCCTTTGTGCGCTGTAGAGATACCTTCTGTACTCCTTTGTGCGCTGTAGAGATACCTTCTGTACTCCTTTGTGTGCGGTAGAGATACCTTCTGTACTCCTTTGTGCGCTGTAGAGATACCTTCTGTACTCCTTTGTGCGCTGTAGAGATACCTTCTGTACTCCTTTGTGCGCTGTAGAGATACCTTCTGTACTCCTTTGTGCGCTGTAGAGATACCTTCTGTACTCCTTTGTGCGCTGTAGAGATACCTTCTGTACTCCTTTGTGCGCTGTAGAGATACCTCGTGTACTCCTTTGTACGTTCTAGAGATATTTCCTGTACTCCTTTGTGCGCTGTAGAGATACCTTCTGTACTCCTTTGTGCGCTGTAGAGATACCTTCTGTACTCCTTTGTGCGCTGTAGAGATACCTCGTGTACTCCTTTGTACGTTCTAGATATATTTCCTGTACTCCTTTGTGCGCTGTTGAGATACCTTCTGTACTCCTTTGTGCGCTGTAGAGATACCTTCTGTACTCCTTTGTGCGCTGTAGAGATACCTTCTGTACTCCTTTGTGCGCTGTAGAGATACCTTCTGTACTCCTTTGTACGTTCTAGAGATATTTCCTGTACTCCTTTGTGCGCTGTAGAGATACCTTCTGTAATCCTTTGTGCGCTGTAGAGATACCTTCTGTACTCCTTTGTGCGCTGTAGAGATACCTTCTGTACTCCTTTGTGCGCTGTAGAGATACCTTCTGTACTCCTTTGTACGCTGTAGAGATACCTTCTGTACTCCTTTGTACGCTGTAGAGATACCTCGTGTACTCCTTTGTACGTTCTAGAGATATTTCCTGTACTCCTTTGTGCGCTGTAGAGATACCTTCTGTACTCCTTTGTGCGCTGTAGAGATACCTTCTGTACTCCTTTGTGCGCTGTAGAGATACCTTCTGTACTCCTTTGTGCGCTGTAAAGATACCTTCTGTACTCCTTTGTACGCTGTAGAGATACCTTCTGTACTCCTTTGTGCGCTGTAGAGATACCTTCTGTACTCCTTTGTACGCTGTAGAGATACCTCGTGTACTCCTTTGTACGTTCTAGAGATATTTCCTGTACTCCTTTGTGCGCTGTAGAGATACCTTCTGTACTCCTTTGTGCGCTGTAGAGATACCTTCTGTACTCCTTTGTGCACTGTAGAGATACCTTCTGTACTCCTTTGTACGCTGTAGAGATACCTCGTGTACTCCTTTTTACGTTCTAGAGATATTTCCTGTACTTCTTTGTGCGCTGTAGAGATACCTTCTGTACTCCTTTGTGCGCTGTAGAGATACCTTCTGTACTCCTTTGTGTGCTGTAGAGATACCTTCTGTACTCCTTTGTGCGCTGTAGAGATACCTTCTGTACTCCTTTGTACGCTGTAGAGATACCTCGTGTACTCCTTTGTACGTTCTAGAGATATTTCCTGTACTCCTTTGTGCGCTGTAGAGATACCTTCTGTACTCCTTTGTGCGCTGTAGAGATACATTCTGTACTCCTTTGTGCGCTTTAGAGATACCTTCTGTACTCCTTTGTGCGCTGTAGAGATACCTTCTGTACTCCTTTGTGCGCGGCATAGAGACCTTCTGTACTCCTCTGTGCGCTGAAGAGATACCTTCTGTACTCCCTTGTGCGCTGTAGAGATACCTTCTGTACTCCTTTTTGCGCTGTAGAGATACCTTCTGTACTCCTTTGTGCGCTGTAGAGATACCTTCTGTACTCCTTTGTGCGCTGTAGAGATACCTTCTGTACTCCTTTGTACGCTGAAGAGATACCTCGTGTACTCCTTTGTACGTTCTAGAGATATTTCCTGTACTCCTTTGTGCGCTGTAGAGATACCTTCTGTACTCCTTTGTGCGCTGTAGAGATACCTTCTGTACTCCTTTGTGCGCTGTAGAGATACCTTCTGTACTCCTTTGTGCGCTGTAGAGATACCTTCTGTACTCCTTTGTGCGCTGTAGAGATACCTTCTGTACTCCTTTGTGCGCTGTAGAGATACCTTCTGTACTCCTTTGTACGTTGTAGAGATACCTCGTGTACTCCTTTGTACGTTCTAGAGATATTTCCTGTACTCCTTTGTGCGCTGTAGAGATACCTTCTGTACTCCTTTGTGCGCTGTCGAGATACCTTCTGTACTCCTTTGTACGCTGTAGAGATACCTTCTGTACTCCTTTGTACGCTGTAGAGATACCTCGTGTACTCCTTTGTACGTTCTAGAAATATTTCCTGTACTCCTTTGTGCGCTGTAGAGATACCTTCTGTACTCCTTTGTGCGCTGTAGAGATACCTTCTGTACTCCTTTGTGCGCTGTAGAGATACCTTCTGTACTCCTTTGTGCGCTGTAGAGATACCTCGTGTACTCCTTTTTACGTTCTAGAGATATTTCCTGTACTCCTTTGTGCGCTGTAGAGATACCTTCTGTACTCCTTTGTGCGCTGTAGAGATACCTTCTGTACTCCTTTGTGCGCTGTAGAGATACCTTCTGTACTCCTTTGTGCGCTGTAGAGATACCTTCTGTACTCCTTTGTACGCTGTAGAGATACCTCGTGTACTCCTTTGTACGTTCTAAAGATATTTCCTGTACTCCTTTGTGCGCTGTAGAGATACCTTCTGTACTCCTTTGTGCGCTGTAGAGATACCTTCTGTACTCCTTTGTGCGCTGTAGAGATACCTTCTGTACTCCTTTGTGCGCGGTAGAGATACCTTCTGTACTCCTTTGTGCGCTGTAGAGATACCTTCTGTACTCCTTTGTGCGCTGTAGAGATACCTTCTGTACTCCTTTGTGCGCTGTAGAGATACCTTCTGTACTCCTTTGTGCGCTGTAGAGATACCTTCTGTACTCCTTTGTGCGCTGTAGAGATACCTTCTGTACTCCTTTGTGCGCTGTAGAGATACCTCGTGTACTCCTTTGTACGTTCTAGAGATATTTCCTGTACTCCTTTGTGCGCTGTAGAGATACCTTCTGTACTCCTTTGTGCGCTGTAGAGATACCTTCTGTACTCCTTTGTGCGCTGTAGAGATACCTCGTGTACTCCTTTGTACGTTCTAGATATATTTCCTGTACTCCTTTGTGCGCTGTTGAGATACCTTCTGTACTCCTTTGTGCGCTGTAGAGATACCTTCTGTACTCCTTTGTGCGCTGTAGAGATACCTTCTGTACTCCTTTGTACGCTGTAGAGATACCTCGTGTACTCCTTTGTACGTTCTAGAGATATTTCCTGTACTCCTTTGTGCGCTGTAGAGATACCTTCTGTACTCCTTTGTGCGCTGTAGAGATACCTTCTGTACTCTTTTGTGCGCTGTAGAGATACCTTCTGTACTCCTTTGTGCGCTGTAGAGATACCTTCTGTACTCCTTTGTACGCTGTAGAGATACCTTCTGTACTCCTTTGTACGCTGTAGAGATACCTCGTGTACTCCTTTGTACGTTCTAGAGATATTTCCTGTACTCCTTTGTGCGCTGTAGAGATACCTTCTGTACTCCTTTGTGCGCTGTAGAGATACCTTCTGTACTCCTTTGTGCGCTGTAGAGATACCTTCTGTACTCCTTTGTGCGCTGTAAAGATACCTTCTGTACTCCTTTGTACGCTGTAGAGATACCTTCTGTACTCCTTTGTGCGCTGTAGAGATACCTTCTGTACTCCTTTGTACGCTGTAGAGATACCTCGTGTACTCCTTTGTACGTTCTAGAGATATTTCCTGTACTCCTTTGTGCGCTGTAGAGATACCTTCTGTACTCCTTTGTGCGCTGTAGAGATACCTTCTGTACTTCTTTGTGCGCTGTAGAGATACCTTCTGTACTCCTTTGTACGCTGTAGAGATACCTCGTGTACTCCTTTGTACGTTCTAGAGATATTTCCTGTACTCCTTTGTGCGCTGTAGAGATACCTTCTGTACTCCTTTGTGCGCTGTAGAGATACCTTCTGTACTCCTTTGTGCGCTGTAGAGATACCTCGTGTACTCCTTTGTACGTTCTAGATATATTTCCTGTACTCCTTTGTGCGCTGTTGAGATACCTTCTGTACTCCTTTGTGCGCTGTAGAGATACCTTCTGTACCCCTTTGTGCGCTGTAGAGATACCTTCTGTACTTCTTTGTACGCTGTAGAGATACCTCGTGTACTCCTTTGTACGTTCTAGAGATATTTCCTGTACTCCTTTGTGCGCTGTAGAGATACCTTCTGTACTCCTTTGTGCGCTGTAGAGATACCTTCTGTACTCCTTTGTGCGCTGTAGAGATACCTTCTGTACTCCTTTGTGCGCTGTAGAGATACCTTCTGTACTCCTTTGTACGCTGTAGAGATACCTTCTGTACTCCTTTGTACGCTGTAGAGATACCTCGTGTACTCCTTTGTACGTTCTAGAGATATTTCCTGTACTCCTTTGTGCGCTGTAGAGATACCTTCTGTACTCCTTTGTGCGCTGTAGAGATACCTTCTGTACTCCTTTGTGCGCTGTAGAGATACCTTCTGTACTCCTTTGTGCGCTGTAAAGATACCTTCTGTACTCCTTTGTACGCTGTAGAGATACCTTCTGTACTCCTTTGTGCGCTGTAGAGATACCTTCTGTACTCCTTTGTACGCTGTATAGATACCTCGTGTACTCCTTTGTACGTTCTAGAGATATTTCCTGTACTCCTTTGTGCGCTGTAGAGATACCTTCTGTACTCCTTTGTGCGCTGTAGAGATACCTTCTGTACTCCTTTGTGCACTGTAGAGATACCTTCTGTACTCCTTTGTACGCTGTAGAGATACCTCGTGTACTCCTTTTTACGTTCTAGAGATATTTCCTGTACTTCTTTGTGCGCTGTAGAGATACCTTCTGTACTCCTTTGTGCGCTGTAGAGATACCTTCTGTACTCCTTTGTGTGCTGTAGAGATACCTTCTGTACTCCTTTGTGCGCTGTAGAGATACCTTCTGTACTCCTTTGTACGCTGTAGAGATACCTCGTGTACTCCTTTGTACGTTCTAGAGATATTTCCTGTACTCCTTTGTGCGCTGTAGAGATACCTTCTGTACTCCTTTGTGCGCTGTAGAGATACATTCTGTACTCCTTTGTGCGCTTTAGAGATGCCTTCTGTACTCCTTTGTGCGCTGTAGAGATACCTTCTGTACTCCTTTGTGCGCGGCATAGAGACCTTCTGTACTCCTCTGTGCGCTGTAGAGATACCTTCTGTACTCCCTTGTGCGCTGTAGAGATACCTTCTGTACTCCTTTTTGCGCTGTAGAGATACCTTCTGTACTCCTTTGTGCGCTGTAGAGATACCTTCTGTACTCCTTTGTGCGCTGTAGAGATACCTTCTGTACTCCTTTGTACGCTGTAGAGATACCTCGTGTACTCCTTTGTACGTTCTAGAGATATTTCCTGTACTCCTTTGTGCGCTGTAGAGATACCTTCTGTACTCCTTTGTGCGCTGTAGAGATACCTTCTGTACTCCTTTGTGCGCTGTAGAGATACCTTCTGTACTCCTTTGTGCGCTGTAGAGATACCTTCTGTACTCCTTTGTGCGCTGTAGAGATACCTTCTGTACTCCTTTGTGCGCTGTAGAGATACCTTCTGTACTCCTTTGTACGCTGTAGAGATACCTCGTGTACTCCTTTGTACGTTCTAGAGATATTTCCTGTACTCCTTTGTGCGCTGTAGAGATACCTTCTGTACTCCTTTGTGCGCTGTAGAGATACCTTCTGTACTCCTTTGTACGCTGTAGAGATACCTTCTGTACTCCTTTGTACGCTGTAGAGATACCTCGTGTACTCCTTTGTACGTTCTAGAGATATTTCCTGTACTCCTTTGTGCGCTGTAGAGATACCTTCTGTACTCCTTTGTGCGCTGTAGAGATACCTTCTGTACTCCTTTGTGCGCTGTAGAGATACCTTCTGTACTCCTTTGTGCGCTGTAGAGATACCTCGTGTACTCCTTTTTACGTTCTAGAGATATTTCCTGTACTCCTTTGTGCGCTGTAGAGATACCTTCTGTACTCCTTTGTGCGCTGTAGAGATACCTTCTGTACTCCTTTGTGCGCTGTAGAGATACCTTCTGTACTCCATTGTGCGCTGTAGAGATACCTTCTGTACTCCTTTGTACGCTGTAGAGATACCTCGTGTACTCCTTTGTACGTTCTAGAGATATTTCCTGTACTCCTTTGTGCGCTGTAGAGATACCTTCTGTACTCCTTTGTGCGCTGTAGAGATACCTTCTGTACTCCTTTGTGCGCTGTAGAGATACCTTCTGTACTCCTTTGTGCGCGGTAGAGATACCTTCTGTACTCCTATGTGCGCTGTAGAGATACCTTCTGTACTCCTTTGTGCGCTGTAGAGATACCTTCTGTACTCCTTTGTGCGCTGTAGAGATACCTTCTGTACTCCTTTGTGCGCTGTAGAGATACCTTCTGTACTCCTTTGTGCGCTGTAGAGATACCTTCTGTACTCCTTTGTGCGCTGTAGAGATACCTCGTGTACTCCTTTGTACGTTCTAGAGATATTTCCTGTACTCCTTTGTGCGCTGTAGAGATACCTTCTGTACTCCTTTGTGCGCTGTAGAGATACCTTCTGTACTCCTTTGTGCGCTGTAGAGATACCTCGTGTACTCCTTTGTACGTTCTAGATATATTTCCTGTACTCCTTTGTGCGCTGTTGAGATACCTTCTGTACTCCTTTGTGCGCTGTAGAGATACCTTCTGTACTCCTTTGTGCGCTGTAGAGATACCATCTGTACTCCTTTGTACGCTGTAGAGATACCTCGTGTACTCCTTTGTACGTTCTAGAGATATTTCCTGTACTCCTTTGTGCGCTGTAGAGATACCTTCTGTACTCCTTTGTGCGCTGTAGAGATACCTTCTGTACTCCTTTGTGCGCTGTAGAGATACCTTCTGTACTCCTTTGTGCGCTGTAGAGATACCTTCTGTACTCCTTTGTACGCTGTAGAGATACCTTCTGTACTCCTTTGTACGCTGTAGAGATACCTCGTGTACTCCTTTGTACGTTCTAGAGATATTTCCTGTACTCCTTTGTGCGCTGTAGAGATACCTTCTGTACTCCTTTGTGCGCTGTAGAGATACCTTCTGTACTCCTTTGTGCGCTGTAGAGATACCTTCTGTACTCCTTTGTGCGCTGTAAAGATACCTTCTGTACTCCTTTGTACGCTGTAGAGATACCTTCTGTACTCCTTTGTGCGCTGTAGAGATACCTTCTGTACTCCTTTGTACGCTGTAGAGATACCTCGTGTACTCCTTTGTACGTTCTAGAGATATTTCCTGTACTCCTTTGTGCGCTGTAGAGATACCTTCTGTACTCCTTTGTGCGCTGTAGAGATACCTTCTGTACTTTTTTGTGCGCTGTAGAGATACCTTCTGTACTCCTTTGTACGCTGTAGAGATACCTCGTGTACTCCTTTTTACGTTCTAGAGATATTTCCTGTACTTCTTTGTGCGCTGTAGAGATACCTTCTGTACTCCTTTGTGCGCTGTAGAGATACCTTCTGTACTCCTTTGTGTGCTGTAGAGATACCTTCTGTACTCCTTTGTGCGCTGTAGAGATACCTTCTGTACTCCTTTGTACGCTGTAGAGATACCTCGTGTACTCCTTTGTACGTTCTAGAGATATTTCCTGTACTCCTTTGTGCGCTGTAGAGATACCTTCTGTACTCCTTTGTGCGCTGTAGAGATACATTCTGTACTCCTTTGTGCGCTTTAGAGATACCTTCTGTACTCCTTTGTGCGCTGTAGAGATACCTTCTGGACTCCTTTGTGCGCGGCATAGAGACCTTCTGTACTCCTCTGTGCGCTGTAGAGATACCTTCTGTACTCCCTTGTGCGCTGTAGAGATACCTTCTGTACTCCTTTGTGCGCTGTAGAGATACCTTCTGTACTCCTTTGTGCGCTGTAGAGATACCTTCTGTACTCCTTTGTGCGCTGTAGAGATACCTCGTGTACTCCTTTGTACGTTCTAGAGATATTTCCTGTACTCCATTGTGCGCTGTAGAGATACCTTCTGTACTCCTTTGTGCGCTCTAGAGATACCTTCTGTACTCCTTTGTGCGCTGTAGAGATACCTCGTGTACTCCTTTGTACGTTCTAGAGATATTTCCTGTACTCCTTTGTGCGCTGTAGAGATACCTTCTGTACTCCTTTGTGCGCTGTAGAGATACCTTCTGTACTCCTTTGTGCGCTGTAGAGATACCTTCTGTACTCCTTTGTACGCTGTAGAGATACCTCGTGTACTCCTTTGTACGTTCTAGAGATATTTCCTGTTCTCCTTTGTGCGCTGTAGAGATATCTTCTGTACTCCTTTGTGCGCTGTAGAGATACCTTCTGTACTCCTTTGTGCGCTGTAGAGATACCTCCTGTACTCCTTTGTGCGCTGTAGAGATACCTTCTGTACTCCTTTGTACGCTGTAGATATACCTTCTGTACTCCTTTGTACGCTGTAGAGATACCTCGTGTACTCCTTTGTACGTTCTAGAGATATTTCCTGTACTCCTTTGTGCGCTGTAGAGATACCTTCTGTACTCCTTTGTGCGCTGTAGAGATACCTTCTGTACTCCTTTATGCGCTGTAAAGATACCTTCTGTACTTCTCTGTGCGCTGTAAAGATACCTTCTGTACTCCTTTGTACGCTGTAGAGATACCTTCTGTACTCCTTTGTGCGCTGTAGAGATACCTTCTGTACTCCTTTGTACGCTGTAGAGATACCTCGTGTACTCCTTTGTACGTTCTAGAGATATTTCCTGTACTCCTTTGTGCGCTGTAGAGATATCTTCTGTACTCCTTTGTGCGCTGTAGAGATACCTTCTGTACTCCTTTGTGCGCTGTAGAGATACCTTCTGTACTCCTTTGTGCGCTGTAGAGATATTTCCTGTACTCCTTTGTGCGCTGTAGAGATATCTTCTGTACTCCTTTGTGCGCTGTAGAGATACCTTCTGTACTCCTTTGTGCGCTGTAGAGATACCTTCTGTACTCCTTTGTACGCTGTAGAGATACCTCGTGTACTCCTTTGTACGTTCTAGAGATATTTCCTGTACTCCTTTGTGCGCTGTAGAGATATCTTCTGTACTCCTTTGTGCGCTGTAGAGATACCTTCTGTACTCCTTTGGGCGCTGTAGAGATACCTTCTGTACTCCTTTGTGCGCTGTAGAGATACCTTCTGTACTCCTTTGTGCGCTGTAGAGATACCTTCTGTACTCCTTTGTGCGCTGTAGAGATACCTTCTGTACTCCTTTGTGCGCTGTAGAGATACCTTCTGTACTCCTTTGTACGCTGTAGAGATACCTTCTGAACTCCTTTGTGCGCTGTAGAGATACATTCTGTACTCCTTTGTGCGCTTTAGAGATACCTTCTGTACTCCTTTGTGCGCTGTAGAGATACCTTCTGTACTCCTTTGTGCGCGGCATAGAGACCTTCTGTACTCCTCTGTGCGCTGTAGAGATACCTTCTGTACTCCCTTGTGCGCTGTAGAGATACCTTCTGTACTCCTTTTTGCGCTGTAGAGATACCTTCTGTACTCCTTTGTGCGCTGTAGAGATACCTTCTGTACTCCTTTGTGCGCTGTAGAGATACCTTCTGTACTCCTTTGTGCGCTGTAGAGATACCTTCTGTACTCCTTTGTACGCTGTAGAGATACCTCGTGTACTCCTTTGTACGTTCTAGAGATATTTCCTGTACTCCTTTGTGCGCTGTAGAGATATCTTCTGTACTCCTTTGTGCGCTGTAGAGATACCTTCTGTACTCCTTTGTGCGCTGTAGAGATACCTTCTGTACTCCTTTGTGCGCTGAAGAGATACCTTCTGTACTCCTTTGTGCGCTGTAGAGATACCTTCTGTACTCCTTTGTGCGCTGTAGAGATACCTTCTGTACTCCTTTGTGCGCTGTAGAGATACCTTCTGTACTCCTTTGTACGCTGTAGAGATACCTTCTGTACTCCTTTGTGCGCTGTAGAGATACATTCTGTACTCCTTTGTGCGCTTTAGAGATACCTTCTGTACTCCTTTGTGCGCTGTAGAGATACCTTCTGTACTCCTTTGTGCGCGGCATAGAGACCTTCTGTACTCCTCTGTGCGCTGTAGAGATACCTTCTGTACTCCCTTGTGCGCTGTAGAGATACCTTCTGTACTCCTTTTTGCGCTGTAGAGATACCTTCTGTACTCCTTTGTGCGCTGTAGAGATACCTTCTGTACTCCTTTGTACGCTGTAGAGATACCTCGTGTACTCCTTTGTACGTTCTAGAGATATTTCCTGTACTCCTTTGTGCGCTGTAGAGATACCTTCTGTACTCCTTTGTGCGCTGTAGAGATACCTCGTGTACTCCTTTGTACGTTCTAGAGATATTTCCTGTACTCCTTTGTGTGCTGTAGAGATACCTTCTGTACTCCTATGTGCGCTGTAGAGATACCTTCTGTACTCCTTTGTGCGCTGTAGAGATACCTTCTGTACTCCTTTGTGCGCTGTAGAGATACCTTCTGTACTCCTTTGTGCGCTGTAGAGATACCTTCTTTACTCCTTTGTTCGCTGTAGAGATACCTCGTGTACTCCTTTGTACGTTCTAGAGATATTTCCTGTACTCCTTTGTGCGCTGTAGAGATACCTTCTGTACTCCTTTGTGCGCTGTAGAGATACCTTCTGTACTCCTTTGTGCGCTGTAGAGAGACCTTCTGTACTCCTTTGTGCGCTGTAGAGATACCTTATGAACTCTTCTGTGCGCTGTAGAGATACCTTCTGTACTCCTTTGTGCGCTGTAGAGATACCTTCTGTACTCCTTTGTGCGCTGTAGAGATACCCTCTGTACTCCTTTGTACGCTGTAGAGATACCTCGTGCACTCCTTTGTACGTTCTAGAGATATTTCCTGTACTCCTTTGTGCGCTGTAGAGATACCTTCTGTACTCCTTTGTGCGCTCTAGAGATACCTTCTGTACTCCTTTGTGCGCTGTAGAGATACCTCGTGTACTCCTTTGTACGTTCTAGAGATATTTCCTGTACTCCTTTGTGCGCTGTAGAGATACCTTCTGTACTCCTTTGTGCGCTGTAGAGATACCTTCTGTACTCCTTTGTGTGCTGTAGAGATACCTTCTGCACTCCTTTGTACGCTGTAGAGATACCTCGTGTACTCCTTTGTACGTTCTAGAGATATTTCCTGTACTCCTTTGTGCGCTGTAGAGATACCTTCTGTACTCCTTTGTGCGCTGTAGAGATACCTTCTGTACTCCTTTGTGCGCTGTAGAGATACCTTCTGTACTCCTTTGTGCGCTGTAGAGATACCTTCTGTACTCCTTTGTACGCTGTAGATATACCTTCTGTACTCCTTTGTACGCTGTAGAGATACCTCGTGTACTCCTTTGTACGTTCTAGAGATATTTCCTGTACTCCTTTGTGCGCTGTAGAGATACCTTCTGTACTCCTTTGTGCGCTGTAGAGATACCTTCTGTACTCCTTTGTGCGCTGTAGAGATACCTTCTGTACTTCTCTGTGCGCTGTAAAGATACCTTCTGTACTCCTTTGTACGCTGTAGAGATACCTTCTGTACTCCTTTGTGCGCTGTAGAGATACCTTCTGTACTCCTTTGTACGCTGTAGAGATACCTCGTGTACTCCTTTGTACGTTCAAGAGATATTTCCTGTACTCCTTTGTGCGCTGTAGAGATATCTTCTGTACTCCTTTGTGCGCTGTAGAGATACCTTCTGTACTCCTTTGTGCGCTGTAGAGATACCTTCTGTACTCCTTTGTGCGCTGTAGAGATACCTTCTGTACTCCTTTGTGCGCTGTAGAGATACCTTCTGTACTCCTTTGTGCGCTGTAGAGATACCTTCTGTACTCCTTTGTGCGCGGTAGAGATACCTCGTGTACTCCTTTGTACCTTCTAGAGATATTTCCTGTACTCCTTTGTGCGCTGTAGAGATACCCTCTATACTCCTTTGTGCGCTGTAGAGATACCTTCTGTACTCCTTTGTGCGCTGTAGAGATACCTCGTGTACTCCTTTGTACGTTCTAGAGATATTTCCTGTACTCCTTTGTGCGCTGTAGAGATACCTTCTGTACTCCTTTGTGCGCTGTAGAGATACCTTCTGTACTCCTTTGTGCGCTGTAGAGATACCTTCTGTACTCCTTTGTGCGCTGTAGAGATACCTTCTGTACTCCTTTGTGCGCTGTAGAGATACCTTCTTTACTCCTTTGTTCGCTGTAGAGATACCTCGTGTACTCCTTTGTACGTTCTAGAGATATTTCCTGTACTCCTTTGTGCGCTGTAGAGATACCTTCTGTACTCCTTTGTGCGCTGTAGAGATACCTTCTGTACTCCTTTGTGCGCTGTAGAGAGACCTTCTGTACTCCTTTGTGCGCTGTAGAGATACCTTATGAACTCCTCTGTGCGCTGTAGAGATACCTTCTGTACTCCTTTGTGCGCTGTAGAGATACCTTCTGTACTCCTTTGTGCGCTGTAGAGATACCTTCTGTACTCCTTTGTACGCTGTAGAGATACCTCGTGCACTCCTTTGTACGTTCTAGAGATATTTCCTGTACTCCTTTGTGCGCTGTAGAGATACCTTCTGTACTCCTTTGTGCGCTGTAGAGATACCTTCTGTACTCCTTTGTGCGCTATAGAGATACCTTCTGTACTCCTTTGTGCGCTGTAGAGATACCTTCTTTACTCCTTTGTGCGCTGAAGAGATACATTCTGTACTCCTTTGTGCGCTGTAGAGATACCTTCTGTACTCCTTTGTACGCTGTAGAGATACCTCGTGTACTCCTTTGTACGTTCTAGAGATATTTCCTGTACTCCTTTGTGCGCTGTAGAGATACCTTCTGTACTCCTTTGTGCGCTGTAGAGATACCTTCTGTACTCCTTTGTGTGCTGTAGAGATACCTTCTGTACTCCTTTGTGCGCTGTAGAGATACCTTCTGTACTCCTTTGTGCGCTGTAGAGATACCTTCTGTACTCATTTGTGCGCTGTAGAAATACCTTCTGTACTCCTTTGTGCGCTGTAGAGATACCTTCTGTACTCCTTTGTGCGCTGTAGAGATACCTTCTGTACTCCTTTGTGCGCTGTAGAGATACCTTCTGTACTCCTTTGTGCGCTGTAGAGATACCTTCTGTACTCCTTTGTGCGCTGTAGAGATACCTTCTGTACTCCTTTGTGCGCTGTAGAGATACCTCGTGTACTCCTTTGTACGTTCTAGAGATATTTCCTGTACTCCTTTGTGCGCTGTAGAGATACCTTCTGTTCTCCTTTGTGCGCTGTAGAGATACCTTCTGTACTCCTTTGTGCGCTGTAGAGATACCTTCTGTACTCCTTTGAACGCTGTAGAGATACCTTCTGTACTCCTTTGTGCGCTGTAGAGATACCTTCTGTACTCCTTTGTACGCTGTAGAGATACCTCGTGTACTCCTTTGTACGTTCTAGAGATATTTCCTGTACTCCTTTGTGCGCTGTAGAGATACCTTCTGTACTCCTTTGTGCGCTGTAGAGATACCTTCTGTACTCCTTTGTGCGCTGTAGAGATACCTTCTGTACTCCTTTGTGCGCTGTAGAGATACCTTCTGTACTCCTTTGTGCGCTGTAGAGATACCTTCTGTACTCCTTTGTGCGCTGTAGAGATACCTTCTGTACTCCTTTGTACGCTGTAGAGATACCTCGTGTACTCCTTTGTACGTTCTAGAGATATTTCCTGTACTCCTTTGTGCGCTGTAGAGATACCTTCTGTACTTCTTTGTGCGCTGTAGAGATACCTTCTGTACTCCTTTGTGCGCTGTAGAGATACCTTCTGTACTCCTTTGTGCGCTGTAGAGATACCTTCTGTACTCCTTTGTGCGCTGTAGAGATACCTTCTGTATCCTTTGTACGCTGTAGAGATACCTCGTGTACTCCTTTGTACGTTCTAGAGATATTTCCTGTACTCCTTTGTGCGCTGTAGAGATACCTTCTGTACTCCTTTGTGTGCTGTAGAGATACCTTCTGTACTCCTTTGTGCGCTGTAGAGATACCTTCTGTAATCCTTTGTACGCTGTAGAGATACCTTCTGTACTCCTTTGTGCGCTGTAGAGATACCTTCTGTACTCCTATGTGCGCTGTAGAGATACCTTCTGTACTCCTTTGTGCGCTGTAGAGATACCTTCTGCACTCCTTTGTGCGCTGTAGAGATACCTTCTGTACTCCTTTGTGCGCTGTAGAGATACCTTCTGTACTCCTTTGTACGCTGTAAAGATACCTCGTGTACTCCTTTGTACGTTCTAGAGATATTTCCTGTACTCCTTTGTACGTTCTAGAGATATTTCCTGTACTCCTTTTTGCGCTGTAGAGATACCTTCTGTACTCCTTTGTGCGCTGTAGAGATACCTTCTGTACTCCTTTGTGCGCTGTAGAGATACCTTCTGTACTCCTTTGTGCGCTGTAGAGATACCTTCCGTACTCCTTTGTGCGCTGTAGAGATACCTTCTGTACTCCTTTGTGCGCTGTAGAGATACCTTCTGTACTCCTTTGTACGTTCTAGAGATATTTCCTGTACTCCTTTGTGCGCTGTAGAGATACCTTCTGTACTCCTTTGTACGCTGTAGAGATACCTCGTGTACTCCTTTGTACGTTCTAGAGATATTTCCTGTACTCCTTTGTGCGCTGTAGAGATACATTCTGTACTCCTTTGTGCGCTGTAGAGATACCTTCTGTACTCCTTTGTGCGCTGTAGAGATACCTTCTGTACTCCTTTGTACGCTGTAGAGATACCTCGTGTACTCCTTTGTACGTTCTAGAGATATTTCCTGTACTCCTTTGTGCGCTGTAGAGATACCTTCTGTACTCCTTTGTGCGCTGTAGAGATACCTTCTGTACTCCTTTGTGCGCTGTAGAGATACCTTCTGTACTCCTTTGTGCGCTGTAGAGATACCTTCTGTACTCCTTTGTGCGCTGTAGAGATACCTTCTGTACTCCTTTGTGCGCTGTAGAGATACCTCTCGTACTCCTTTGTACGTTCTAGAGATATTTCCTGTACTCCTTTGTGCGCTGTAGAGATACCTTCTGTACTCCTTTGTGCGCTGTAGAGATACCTTTTGTACTTCTTTGTGCGCTGTAGAGATACCTCGTGTACTCCTTTGTACGTTCTAGAGATATTTCCTGTACTCCTTTGTGCGCTGTAGAGATACCTTCTGTACTCCTTTGTGCGCTGTAGAGATACCTTCTGTACTCCTTTGTGCGCTGTAGAGATACCTTCTGTACTCCTTTGTGCGCTGTAGAGATACCTTCTGCACTCCTTTGTGCGCTGTAGAGATACCTTCTGTACTCCTTTGTGCGCTGTAGAGATACCTTCTGTACTCCTTTGTGCGCTGTAGAGATACCTTCTGTACTCCTTTGTGCGCTGTAGAGATACCTTCTGTACTCCTTTGTGCGCTGTAGAGATACCTTCTGTACTCATTTGTGCGCTGTAGAGATACCTTCTGTACTCCTTTGTGCGCTGTAGAGATACCTTCTGTACTCCTTTGTGCGCTGTAGAGATACCTTCTGTACTCCTTTGTGCGCTGTAGAGATACCTTCTGTACTCCTTCGTGCGCTGTAGAGATACCTTCTGTACTCCTTTGTGCGCTGTAGAGATACCTTCTGTACTCCTTTGTGCGCTGTAGAGATACCTCGTGTACTCCTTTGTACGTTCTAGAGATATTTCCTGTACTCCTTTGTGCGCTGTAGAGATACCTTCTGTACTCCTTTTTGCGCTGTAGAGATACCTTCTGTACTCCTTTGTGCGCTGTAGAGATACCTTCTGTACTCCTTTGTGCGCTGTAGAGATACCTTCTGTACTCCTTTGTACGCTGTAAAGATACCTCGTGTACTCCTTTGTACGTTCTAGAGATATTTCCTGTACTCCTTTGTGCGCTGTGGAGATACCTTCTGTACTCCTTTGTGCGCTGCAGAGATACCTTCTGTACTCCTTTGTGCGCTGTAGAGATACCTTCTGTACTCCTTTGTGCGCTGTAGAGATACCTTCTGTACTCCTTTGTGCGCTGTAGAGATACCTTCTGTACTGCTTCGTGCGCTGTAGAGATACCTTCTGTACTCCTTTGTGCGCTGTAGAGATACCTTCTGTACTCCTTTGTGCGCTGTAGAGATACCTTCTGTACTCCTTTGTGCGCTGTAGAGATACCTTCTGTACTCCTTTGTGCGCTGTAGAGATACCTTCTGTACTCCTTCGTGCGCTGTAGAGATACCTTCTGTACTCCTTTGTGCGCTGTAGAGATACCTTCTGTACTCCTTTGTGCGCTGTAGAGATACCTCGTGTACTCCTTTGTACGTTCTAGAGATATTTCCTGTACTCCTTTGTGCGCTGTAGAGATACCTTCTGTACTCCTTTGTGCGCTGTAGAGATACCTTCTGTACTCCTTTGTGCGCTGTAGAGATACCTCGTGTACTCCTTTGTACGTTCTAGAGATATTTCCTGTACTCCTTTGTGCGCTGTAGAGATACCTTCTGTACTCCTTTGTGCGCTGTAGAGATACCTTCTGTACTCCTTTGTGTGCTGTAGAGATACCTTCTGTACTCCTTTGTACGCTGTAGAGATACCTCGTGTACTCCTTTGTACGTTCTAGAGATATTTCCTGTACTCCTTTGTGCGCTGTAGAGATACCTTCTGTACTCCTTTGTGCGCTGTAGAGATACCTTCTGTACTCCTTTGTGCGCTGTAGATATACCTTCTGTACTCCTTTGTGCGCTGTAGAGATACCTTCTGCACTCCTTTGTACGCTGTAGAGATACATTCTGTACTCCTTTGTACGCTGTAGAGATACCTCGTGTACTCCTTTGTACGTTCTAGAGATATTTCCTGTACACCTTTGTGCGCTGTAGAGATACCTTCTGTACTCCTTTGTGCGCTGTAGAGATACCTTCTGTACTCCTTTGTGCGCTGTAGAGATACCTTCTGTACTCCTTTGTGCGCTGTAGAGATACCTTCTGTACTTCTTTGTACGCTGTAGAGATACCTTCTGTACTCCTTTGTGCGCTGTAGAGATACCTTCTGTACTCCTTTGTACGCTGTAGAGATACCTCGTGTACTCCTTTGTACGTTCTAGAGATATTTCCTGTACTCCTTTGTGCGCTGTAGAGATACCTTCTGTACTCCTGTGTGCGCTGTAGAGATACCTTCTGTACTCCTTTGTGCGCTGTAGAGATACCTTCTGTACTCCTTCGTACGCTGTAGAGATACCTCGTGTACTCCTTTGTACGTTCTAGAGATATTTTCTGTACTCCTTTGTGCGCTGTAGAGATACCTTCTGTACTCCTTTGTGCGCTTTAGAGATACCTTCTGTACTCCTTTGTGCGCTGTAGAGATACCTTCTGTACTCCTTTGTGCGCTGTAGAGATACCTTCTGTACTCCTTTGTACGCTGTAGAGATACCTCGTGTACTCCTTTGTACGTTCTAGAGATATTTCCTGAACTCCTTTGTGCGCTGTAGAGATACCTTCTGTACTCCTTTGTACGCTGTAGAGATACCTCGTGTACTCCTTTGTACGTTCTAGAGCTATTTCCTGTACTCCTTTGTACGTTCTAGAGATATTTCCTGTACTCCTTTGTGCGCTGTAGAGATACCTTCTGTACTCCTTTGTGCGCTGTAGAGATACCTTCTGTACTCCTTTGTGCGCTGTAGAGATACCTTCTGTACTCCTTTGTGCGCTGTAGAGATACCTTCTGTACTCCTTTGTGCGCTGTAGAGATACCTTCTGTACTCCTTTGTGCGCTGTAGAGATACCTTCTGTACTCCTTTGTGCGCTGTAGAGATACCTTCTGTACTCCTTTGTGCGCTGTAGAGATACCTTCTGTACTCCTTTGTACGCTGTAGAGATACCTTCTGTACTCCTTTGTACGCTGTAGAGATACCTCGTGTACTCCTTTGTACGTTCTAGAGATATTTCCTGTACTCCTTTGTGCGCTGTAGAGATACCTTCTGTACTCCTTTGTGCGCTGTAGAGATACCTTCTGTACTCCTTTGTGCGCTGTAGAGATACCTTCTGTACTCCTTTGTACGCTGTAGAGATACCTCGTGTACTCCCTTTTACGTTCTAGAGATATTTCCTGTACTCCTTTGTGCGCTGTAGAGATACCTTCTGTACTCCTTTGTGCGCTGTAGAGATACCTTCTGTACTCCTTTGTGCGCTGTAGAGATCCCTTCTGTACTCCTTTGTGCGCTGTAGAGATACCTCGTGTACTCCTTTGTACGTTCTAGAGATATTTCCTGTACTCCTTTGTGCGCTGTTGAGATACCTTCTGTACTCCTTTATGCGCTGTAGAGATACCTTCTGTACTCCTTTGTGCGCTGTAGAGATACCTTCTGTACTCCTTTGTACGCTGTAGAGATACCTCGTGTACTCCTTTGTACGTTCTAGAGATATTTCCTGTACTCCTTTGTGCGCTGTAGAGATACCTTCTGTACTCCTTTGTGCGCTGTAGAGATACCTTCTGTACTCCTTTGTGCGCTGTAGAGATACCTTCTGTACTCCTTTGTGCGCTGTAGAGATACCTTCTGTACTCCTTTGTGCGCTGTAGAGATACCTTCTGTACTCCTTTGTGCGCTGTAGAGATACCTTCTGTACTCCTTTGTGCGCTGTAGAGATACCTTCTGTACTCCTTCGTACGCTGTAGAGATACCTCGTGTACTCCTTTGTACGTTCTAGAGATATTTCCTGTACTCCTTTGTGCGCTGTAGAGATACCTTCTGTACTCCTTTGTGCGCTTTAGAGATACCTTCTGTACTCCTTTGTGCGCTGTAGAGATACCTTCTGTACTCCTTTGTGCGCTGTAGAGATACCTTCTGTACTCCTTTGTACGCTGTAGAGATACCTCGTGTACTCCTTTGTACGTTCTAGAGATATTTCCTGAACTCCTTTGTGCGCTGTAGAGATACCTTCTGTACTCCTTTGTACGCTGTAGAGATACCTCGTGTACTCCTTTGTACGTTCTAGAGCTATTTCCTGTACTCCTTTGTACGTTCTAGAGATATTTCCTGTACTCCTTTGTGCGCTGTAGAGATACCTTCTGTACTCCTTTGTGCGCTGTAGAGATACCTTCTGTACTCCTTTGTGCGCTGTAGAGATACCTTCTGTACTCCTTTGTGCGCTGTAGAGATACCTTCTGTACTCCTTTGTGCGCTGTAGAGATACCTTCTGTACTCCTTTGTGCGCTGTAGAGATACCTTCTGTACTCCTTTGTGCGCTGTAGAGATACCTTCTGTACTCCTTTGTGCGCTGTAGAGATACCTTCTGTACTCCTTTGTACGCTGTAGAGATACCTTCTGTACTCCTTTGTACGCTGTAGAGATACCTCGTGTACTCCTTTGTACGTTCTAGAGATATTTCCTGTACTCCTTTGTGCGCTGTAGAGATACCTTCTGTACTCCTTTGTGCGCTGTAGAGATACCTTCTGTACTCCTTTGTGCGCTGTAGAGATACCTTCTGTACTCTTTTGTACGCTGTAGAGATACCTCGTGTACTCCCTTTTACGTTCTAGAGATATTTCCTGTACTCCTTTGTGCGCTGTAGAGATACCTTCTGTACTCCTTTGTGCGCTGTAGAGATACCTTCTGTACTCCTTTGTGCGCTGTAGAGATACCTTCTGTACTCCTTTGTACGCTGTAGAGATACCTCGTGTACTCCTTTGTACGTTCTAGAGGTATTTCCTGTACTCCTTTGTGCGCTGTAGAGATACCTTATGTACTCCTTTGTGCGCTGTAGAGATACCTTCTGTACTCCTTTGTGCGCTGTAGAGATACCTTCTGTACTCCTTTGTGCGCTGTAGAGATACCTTCTGTACTCCTTTGTGCGCTGTAGAGATACCTTCTGTACTCCTTTGTGCGCTGTAGAGATACCTTCTGTACTCCTTTGTGCGCTGTAGAGATACCTTCTGTACTCCTTTGTGCGCTGTAGAGATACCTTCTGTACTCCTTTGTGCGCTGTAGAGATACCTTCTGTACTCCTTTGTGCGCTGTAGAGATACCTCGTGTACTCCTTTGTACGTTCTAGAGATATTTCCTGTACTCCTTTGTGCGCTGTAGAGATACCTTCTGTACTCCTTTGTGCGCTGTAGAGATCCCTTCTGTACTCCTTTGTGCGCTGTAGAGATACCTCGTGTACTCCTTTGTACGTTCTAGAGATATTTCCTGTACTCCTTTGTGCGCTGTTGAGATACCTTCTGTACTCCTTTATGCGCTGTAGAGATACCTTCTGTACTCCTTTGTGCGCTGTAGAGATACCTTCTGTACTCCTTTGTACGCTGTAGAGATACCTCGTGTACTCCTTTGTACGTTCTAGAGATATTTCCTGTACTCCTTTGTGCGCTGTAGAGATACCTTCTGTACTCCTTTGTGCGCTGTAGAGATACCTTCTGTACTCCTTTGTGCGCTGTAGAGATACCTTCTGTACTCCTTTGTGCGCTGTAGAGATACCTTCTGTACTCCTTTGTACGCTGTAGAGATACCTTCTGTACTCCTTTGTACGCTGTAGAGATACCTCGTGTACTCCTTTGTACGTTCTAGAGATATTTCCTGTACTCCTTTGTGCGCTGTAGAGATGCCTTCTGTACTCCTTTGTGCGCTGTAGAGATACCTTCTGTACTCCTTTGTGCGCTGTAGAGATACCTTCTGTACTCCTTTGTGCGCTGTAGAGATACCTTCTGTACTCCTTTGTGCGCTGTAGAGATACCTTCTGTACTCCTTTGTACGCTGTAGAGATACCTCGTGTACTCCTTTGTACGTTCTAGAGATATTTCCTGTACTCCTTTGTGCGCTGTAGAGATACCTTCTGTACTCCTTTGTGCGCTGTAGAGATACCTTCTGTACTCCTTTGTGCGCTGTAGAGATACCTTCTGTACTCCTTTGTGCGCTGTAGAGATACCTTCTGTACTCCTTTGTGCGCTGTAGAGATACCTTCTGTACTCCTTTGTGCGCTGTAGAGATACCTTCTGTACTCCTTTGTGCGCTGTAGAGATACCTTCTGTACTCCTTCGTACGCTGTAGAGATACCTCGTGTACTCCTTTCTACGTTCTAGAGATATTTCCTGTACTCCTTTGTGCGCTGTAGAGATACCTTCTGTACTCCTTTGTGCGCTTTAGAGATACCTTCTGTACTCCTTTGTGCGCTGTAGAGATACCTTCTGTACTCCTTTGTGCGCTGTAGAGATACCTTCTGTACTCCTTTGTACGCTGTAGAGATACCTCGTGTACTCCTTTGTACGTTCTAGAGATATTTCCTGAACTCCTTTGTGCGCTGTAGAGATACCTTCTGTACTCCTTTGTACGCTGTAGAGATACCTCGTGTACTCCTTTGTACGTTCTAGAGCTATTTCCTGTACTCCTTTGTACGTTCTAGAGATATTTCCTGTACTCCTTTGTGCGCTGTAGAGATACCTTCTGTACTCCTTTGTGCGCTGTAGAGATACCTTCTGTACTCCTTTGTGCGCTGTAGAGATACCTTCTGTACTCCTTTGTGCGCTGTAGAGATACCTTCTGTACTCCTTTGTGCGCTGTAGAGATACCTTCTGTACTCCTTTGTGCGCTGTAGAGATACCTTCTGTACTCCTTTGTGCGCTGTAGAGATACCTTCTGTACTCCTTTGTGCGCTGTAGAGATACCTTCTGTACTCCTTTGTACGCTGTAGAGATACCTTCTGTACTCCTTTGTACGCTGTAGAGATACCTCGTGTACTCCTTTGTACGTTCTAGAGATATTTCCTGTACTCCTTTGTGCGCTGTAGAGATACCTTCTGTACTCCTTTGTGCGCTGTAGAGATACCTTCTGTACTCCTTTGTGCGCTGTAGAGATACCTTCTGTACTCCTTTGTGCGCTGTAGAGATACCTTCTGTACTCCTTTGTGCGCTGTAGAGATACCTTCTGTACTCCTTTGTACGCTGTAGAGATACCTCGTGTACTCCTTTGTACGTTCTAGAGATATTTCCTGTACTCCTTTGTGCGCTGTAGAGATACCTTCTGTACTCCTTTGTGCGCTGTAGAGATACCTTCTGTACTCCTTTGTGCGCTGTAGAGATACCTTCTGTACTCCTTTGTGCGCTGTAGAGATACCTTCTGTACTCCTTTGTGCGCTGTAGAGATACCTTCTGTACTCCTTTGTGCGCTGTAGAGATACCTTCTGTACTCCTTTGTGCGCTGTAGAGATACCTTCTGTACTCCTTTGTGCGCTGTAGAGATACCTTCTGTACTCCTTTGTGCGCTGTAGAGATACCTTCTGTACTCCTTTGTGCGCTGTAGAGATACCTCGTGTACTCCTTTGTACGTTCTAGAGATATTTCCTGTACTCCTTTGTGCGCTGTAGAGATACCTTCTGTACTCCTTTGTGCGCTGTAGAGATCCCTTCTGTACTCCTTTGTGCGCTGTAGAGATACCTCGTGTACTCCTTTGTACGTTCTAGAGATATTTCCTGTACTCCTTTGTGCGCTGTTGAGATACCTTCTGTACTCCTTTATGCGCTGTAGAGATACCTTCTGTACTCCTTTGTGCGCTGTAGAGATACCTTCTGTACTCCTTTGTACGCTGTAGAGATACCTCGTGTACTCCTTTGTACGTTCTAGAGATATTTCCTGTACTCCTTTGTGCGCTGTAGAGATACCTTCTGTACTCCTTTGTGCGCTGTAGAGATACCTTCTGTACTCCTTTGTGCGCTGTAGAGATACCTTCTGTACTCCTTTGTGCGCTGTAGAGATACCTTCTGTACTCCTTTGTACGCTGTAGAGATACCTTCTGTACTCCTTTGTACGCTGTAGAGATACCTCGTGTACTCCTTTGTACGTTCTAGAGATATTTCCTGTACTCCTTTGTGCGCTGTAGAGATGCCTTCTGTACTCCTTTGTGCGCTGTAGAGATACCTTCTGTACTCCTTTGTGCGCTGTAGAGATACCTTCTGTACTCCTTTGTGCGCTGTAAAGATACCTTCTGTACTCCTTTGTACGCTGTAGAGATACCTTCTGTACTCCTTTGTGCGCTGTAGAGATACCTTCTGTACTCCTTTGTACGCTGTAGAGATACCTCGTGTACTCCTTTGTACGTTCTAGAGATATTTCCTGTACTCCTTTGTGCGCTGTAGAGATACCTTCTGTACTCCTTTGTGCGCTGTAGAGATACCTTCTGTACTCCTTTGCGCGCTGTAGAGATACCTTCTGTACTCCTTTGTACGCTGTAGAGATACCTCGTGTACTCCTTTTTACGTTCTAGAGATATTTCCTGTACTTCTTTGTGCGCTGTAGAGATACCTTCTGTACTCCTTTTTGCGCTGTAGAGATACCTTCTGTACTCCTTTGTGCGCTGTAGAGATACCTTCTGTACTCCTTTGTGCGCTGTAGAGATACCTTCTGTACTCCTTTGTACGCTGTAGAGATACCTCGTGTACTCCTTTGTACGTTCTAGAGATATTTCCTGTACTCCTTTGTGCGCTGTAGAGATACCTTCTGTACTCCTTTGTGCGCTGTAGAGATACATTCTGTACTCCTTTGTGCGCTTTAGAGATACCTTCTGTACTCCTTTGTGCGCTGTAGAGATACCTTCTGTACTCCTTTGTGCGCGGTATAGAGACCTTCTGTACTCCTTTGTGCGCTGTAGAGATACCTTCTGTACTCCTTTGTGCGCTGTAGAGATACCTTCTGTACTCCTTTGTGCGCTGTAGAGATACCTTCTGTACTCCTTTGTGCGCTGTAGAGATACCTTCTGTACTCCTTTGTGCGCTGTAGAGATACCTCGTGTACTCCTTTGTACGTTCTAGAGATATTTCCTGTACTCCTTTGTGCGCTGTAGAGATACCTTCTGTACTCCTTTGTGCGCTGTAGAGATACCTTCTGTACTCCTTTGTGCGCTGTAGAGATACCTTCTGTACTCCTTTGTACGCTGTAGAGATACCTTCTGTACTCCTTTGTACGCTGTAGAGATACCTCGTGTACTCCTTTGTACGTTCTAGAGATATTTCCTGTACTCCTTTGTGCGCTGTAGAGATACCTTCTGTACTCCTTTGTGCGCTGTAGAGATACCTTCTGTACTCCTTTGTGCGCTGTAGAGATACCTTCTGTACTCCTTTGTACGCTGTAGAGATACCTCGTGTACTCCTTTTTACGTTCTAGAGATATTTCCTGTACTCCTTTGTGCGCTGTAGAGATACCTTCTGTACTCCTTTGTGCGCTGTAGAGATACCTTCTGTACTCCTTTGTGCGCTGTAGAGATACCTTCTGTACTCCTTTGTGCGCTGTAGAGATACCTTCTGTACTCCTCTGTACGCTGTAGAGATACCTCGTGTACTCCTTTGTACGTTCTAGAGATATTTCCTGTACTCCTTTGTGCGCTGTAGAGATACCTTCTGTACTCCTTTGTGCGCTGTAGAGATACCTTCTGTACTCCTTTGTGCGCTGTAGAGATACCTTCTGTACTCCTTTGTGCGCTGTAGAGATACCTTCTGTACTCCTTTGTGCGCTGTAGAGATACCTTCTGTACTCCTTTGTGCGCTGTAGAGATACCTTCTGTACTCCTTTGTGCGCTGTAGAGATACCTTCTGTACTCCTTTGTGCGCTGTAGATTTACCTTCTGTACTCCTTTGTGTGCTGTAGAGATACCTTCTGTACTCCTTTGTGCGCTGTAGAGATACCTCGTGTACTCCTTTGTACGTTCTAGAGATATTTCCTGTACTCCTTTGTGCGCTGTAGAGATACCTTCTGTACTCCTTTGTGCGCTGTAGAGATACCTTCTGTACTCCTTTGTGCGCTGTAGAGATACCTCGTGTACTCCTTTGTACGTTCTAGAGATATTTCCTGTACTCCTTTGTGCGCTGTAGAGATACCTTCTGTACTCCTTTGTGCGCTGTAGAGATACCTTCTGTACTCCTTTGTGCGCTGTAGAGATACCTTCTGTACTCCTTTGTACGCTGTAGAGATACCTCGTGTACTCCTTTGTACGTTCTAGAGATATTTCCTGTACTCCTTTGTGCGCTGTAGAGATACCTTCTGTACTCCTTTGTGCGCTGTAGAGATACCTTCTGTACTCCTTTGTGCGCTGTAGAGATACCTTCTGTACTCCTTTGTGCGCTGTAGAGATACCTTCTGTACTCCTTTGTACGCTGTAGAGATACCTTCTGTACTCCTTTGTACGCTGTGGAGTTACCTCGTGTACTCCTTTTTACGTTCTAGAGATATTTCCTGTACTCCTTTGTGCGCTGTAGAGATACCTTCTGTACTCCTTTGTGCGCTGTAGAGATACCTTCTGTACTCCTTTGTGCGCTGTAGAGATACCTTCTGTACTCCTTTGTGCGCTGTAAAGATACCTTCTGTACTTCTTTGTACGCTGTAGAGATACCTACTGTACTCCTTTGTGCGCTGTAGAGATACCTTCTGTACTCCTTTGTACGCTGTAGAGATACCTCGTGTACTCCTTTGTACGTTCTAGAGATATTTCCTGTACTCCTTTGTGCGCTGTAGAGATACCTTCTGTACTCCTTTGTGCGCTGTAGAGATACCTTCTGTACTCCTTTGTGCGCTGTAGAGATACCTTCTGTACTCCTTTGTGCGCTGTAGAGATACCTTCTGTACTCCTTTGTGCGCTGTAGAGATACCTTCTGTACTCCTTTGTGCGCTGTAGAGATACCTTCTGTACTCCTTTGTGCGCTGTAGAGATACTTTCTGTACTCCTTTGTGCGCTGTAGAGATACCTCGTGTACTCCTTTGTACCTTCTAGAGATATTTCCTGTACTCCTTTGTGCGCTGTAGAGATACCTTCTGTACTCCTTTGTGCGCTGTAGAGATACCTTCTGTACTCCTTTGTGCGCTGTAGAGATACCTCGTGTACTCCTTTGTACGTTCTAGAGATATTTCCTGTACTCCTTTGTGCGCTGTAGAGATACCTTCTGTACTCCTTTGTGCGCTGTAGAGATACCTTCTGTACTCCTTTGTGCGCTGTAGAGATACCTTCTGTACTTCTTTGTGCGCTGTAGAGATACCTTCTGTACTCCTTTGTGCGCTGTAGAGATACCTTCTGTACTCCTTTGTGCGCTGTAGAGATACCTTCTTTACTCCTTTGTACGCTGTAGAGATACCTCGTGTACTCCTTTGTACGTTCTAGAGATATTTCCTGTACTCCTTTGTGCGCTGTAGAGATACCTTCTGTACTCCTTTGTGCGCTGTAGAGATACCTTCTGTTCTCCTTTGTGCGCTGTAGAGAGACCTTCTGTACTCCTTTGTGCGCTGTAGAGATACCTTCTGTACTCCTTTGTGCGCTGTAGAGATACCTTGTGTACTCCTTTGTGCGCTGTAGAGATACCTTCTGTACTCCTTTGTGCGCTGTAGAGATACCTTCTGTACTCCTTTGTACGCTGTAGAGATACCTCGTGCACTCCTTTGTACGTTCTAGAGATATTTCCTGTACTCCTTTGTGCGCTGTAGAGATACCTTCTGTACTCCTTTGTGCGCTGTAGAGATACCTTCTGTACTCCTTTGTGCGCTGTAGAGATACCTTCTGTACTCCTTTGTGCGCTGTAGAGATACCTTCTGTACTCCTTTGTGCGCTGTAGAGATACCTTCTGTACTCCTTTGTGCGCTGTAGAGATACCTTCTGTACTCCTTTGTACGCTGTAGAGATACCTCGTGTACTCCTTTGTACGTTCTAGAGATATTTCCTGTACTCCTTTGTGCGCTGTAGAGATACCTTCTGTACTCCTTTGTGCGCTGTAGAGATACCTTCTGTACTCCTTTGTGCGCTGTAGAGATACCTTCTGTACTCCTTTGTGCGCTGTAGAGATACCTTCTGTACTCCTTTGTGCGCTGTAGAGATACCTTCTGTACTCATTTGTGCGCTGTAGAGATACCTTTTGTACTCCTTTGTGCGCTGTAGAGATACCTTCTGTACTCCTTTGTGCGCTGTAGAGATACCTTCTGTACTCCTTTGTGCGCTGTAGAGATACCTTCTGTACTCATTTGTGCGCTGTAGAGATACCTTCTGTACTCCTTTGTGCGCTGTAGAGATACCTTCTGTACTCCTTTGTGCGCTGTAGAGATACCTCGTGTACTCCTTTGTACGTTCTAGAGATATTTCCTGTAGTCCTTTGTGCGCTGTAGAGATACCTTCTGTTCTCCTTTGTGCGCTGTAGAGATACCTTCTGTACTCCTTTGTGCGCTGTAGAGATACCTTCTGTACTCCTTTGTGCGCTGTAGAGATACCTTCTGTACTCCTTTGTACGCTGTAGAGATACCTTCTGTACTCCTTTGTGCGCTGTAGAGATACCTTCTGTACTCCTTTGTGCGCTGTAGAGATACCTTCTGTACTCCTTCGTGCGCTGTAGAGATACCTTCTGTACTCCTTTGTGCGCTGTAGAGATACCTTCTGTACTCCTTTGTGCGCTGTTGAGATACCTCGTGTACTCCTTTGTACGTTCTAGAGATATTTCCTGTACTCCTTTGTGCGCTGTAGAGATACCTTCTGTACTCCTTTGTGCGCTGTAGAGATACCTTCTGTACTCCTTTGTGCGCTGTAGAGATACCTCGTGTACTCCTTTGTACGTTCTAGAGATATTTCCTGTACTCCTTTGTGCGCTGTAGAGATACCTTCTGTACTCCTTTTTGCGCTGTAGAGATACCTTCTGTACTCCTTTGTGCGCTGTAGAGATACCTTTTGTACTCCTTTGTGCGCTGTAGAGATACCTTCTGTACTCCTTTGCACGCTGTAAAGATACCTCGTGTACTCCTTTGTACGTTCTAGAGATATTTCCTGTACTCCTTTGTGCGCTGTAGAGATACCTTCTGTACTCCTTTGTGCGCTGTAGAGATACCTTCTGTACTCCTTTGTGCGCTGTAGAGATACCTTCTGTACTCCTTTGTGCGCTGTAGAGATACCTTCTGTACTCCTTTGTGCGATGTAGAGTTACCTTTTGTACTCCTTTGTGCGCTGTAGAGATACCTTCTGTACTCCTTCGTGCGCTCTAGAGAGACCTTCTGTACTCCTTTGTGCGCGGTAGAGATACCTTCTGTACTCCTTTGTGCGCTGTAGAGATACCTCGTGTACTCCTTTGTACGTTCTAGAGATATTTCCTGTACTCCTTTGTGCGCTGTAGAGATACCTTCTGTACTCCTTTGTGCGCTGTAGAGATACCTTCTGTACTCCTTTGTGCGCTGTAGAGATACCTCGTGTACTCCTTTGTACGTTCTAGAGATATTTCCTGTACTCCTTTGTGCGCTGTAGAGATACCTTCTGTACTCCTTTGTGCGCTGTAGAGATACCTTCTGTACTCCTTTGTGCGCTGTAGAGATACCTTCTGTACTCCTTTGTACGCTGTAGAGATACCTCGTGTACTCCTTTGTACGTTCTAGAGATATTTCCTGTACTCCTTTGTGCGCTGTAGAGATACCTTCTGTACTCCTTTGTGCGCTGTAGAGATACCTTTTGTACTCCTTTGTGCGCTGTAGAGATACCTTCTGTACTCCTTTGTGCGCTGTAGAGATACCTTCTGTACTCCTTTGTACGCTGTAGAGATACCTTCTGTACTCCTTTGTACGCTGTAGAGATACCTCGTGTACTCCTTTGTACGTTCTAGAGATATTTCCTGTACACCTTTGTGCGCTGTAGAGATACCTTCTGTACTCCTTTGTGCGCTGTAGAGATACCTTCTGTACTCCTTTGTGCGCTGTAGAGATACCTTCTGTACTCCTTTGTGCGCTGTAGAGATACCTTCTGTACTCCTTTGTACGCTGTAGAGATACCTTCTGTACTCCTTTGTGCGCTGTAGAGATACCTTCTGTACTCCTTTATACGCTGTAGAGATACCTCGTGTACTCCTTTGTACGTTCTAGAGATATTTCCTGTACTCCTTTGTGCGCTGTAGAGATACCTTCTGTACTCCTTTGTGCGCTGTAGAGATACCTTCTGTACTCCTTTGTGCGCTGTAGAGATACCTTCTGTACTCCTTCGTACGCTGTAGAGATACCTCGTGTACTCCTTTGTACGTTCTAGAGATATTTCCTGTACTCCTTTGTGCGCTGTAGAGATACCTTCTGTACTCCTTTGTGCGCTGTAGAGATACCTTCTGTACTCCTTTGTGCGCTGTAGAGATACCTTCTGTACTCCTTTGTGCGCTGTAGAGATACTTTCTGTACTCCTTTGTACGCTGTAGAGATACCTCGTGTACTCCTTTGTACGTTCTAGAGATATTTCCTGTACTCCTTTGTGCGCTGTAGAGATACCTTCTGTACTCCTTTGTGCGCTGTAGAGATACCTTCTGTACTCCTTTGTGCGCTGTAGAGATACCTTCTGTACTCCTTTGTGCGCTGTAGAGATACCTTCTGTACTCCTTTGTGCGCTGTAGAGATACCTTCTGTACTCCTTTGTGCGCTGTAGAGATACCTTCTGTACTCCTTTGTGCGCTGTAGAGATACCTTTTGTACTCCTTTGTGCGCTGCAGAGATACCTTCTGTACTCCTTTGTGCGCTGTAGAGATACCTTCTGTACTCCTTTGTGCGCTGTAGATGTACCTCGTGTACTCCTTTGTACGTTCTAGAGATATTTCCTGTTCTCCTTTGTGCGCTGTAGAGATACCTTCTGTACACCTTTGTGCGCTGTAGAGATACCTTCTGTACTCCTTTGTGCGCTGTAGAGATACCTCGTGTACTCCTTTGTACGTTCTAGAGATATTTCCTGCACTCCTTTGTGCGCTGTAGAGATACCTTCTGTACTCCTTTGTGCGCTGTAGAGATACCTTCTGTACTCCTTTGTGCGCTGTAGAGATACCTTCTGTACTCCTTTGTACGCTGTAGAGATACCTCGTGTACTCCTTTGTACGTTCTAGAGATATTTCCTGTACTCCTTTGTGCGCTGTAGAGATACCTTCTGTACTCCTTTGTGCACTGTAGAGATACTTCTGTACTCCTTTGTGCGCTGTAGAGATACCTTCTGTACTCCTTTGTGCGCTGTAGAGATACCTTCTGTACTCCTTTGTACGCTGTAGAGATACCTTCTGTACTCCTTTGTACGCTGTAGAGATACCTCGTGTACTCCTTTGTACGTTCTAGAGATATTTCCTGTACTCCTTTGTGCGCTGTAGAGATACCTACTGTACTCCTTTGTGCGCTGTAGAGATACCTTCTGTACTCCTTTGTGCGCTGTAGAGATACCTTCTGTACTCCTTTGTGCGCTGTAGAGATACCTTCTGTACTCCTTTGTACGCTGTAGAGATACCTTCTGTACTCCTTTGTGCGCTGTAGAGATACCTTCTGTACTCCTTTGTACGCTGTAGAGATACCTCGTGTACTCCTTTGTAGGTTCTAGAGATATTTCCTGTACTCCTTTGTGCGCTGTAGAGATACCTTCTGTACTCCTTTGTGCGCTGTAGAGATACCTCCTGTACTCCTTTGTGCGCTGTAGAGATACCTTCTGTACTCCTTTGTGCGCTGTAGAGATACCTTCTGTACTCCTTTGTGCGCTGTAGAGATACCTTCTGTACTCCTTTCTGCTCTGTAGAGATACCTTCTGTACTCCTTTGTGCGCTGTAGAGATACCTTCTGTACTCCTTTGTGCGCTGTAGAGATACCTCGGGTACTCCTTTGTACGTTCTAGAGATATTTCCTGTACTCCTTTGTGCGCTGTAGAGATACCTTCTGTACTCCTTTGTGCGCTGTAGAGATACCTTCTGTACTCCTTTGTGCGCTGTAGAGATACCTCGTGTACTCCTTTGTACGTTCTAGAGATATTTCCTGTACTCCTTTGTGCGCTGTAGAGATACCTTCTGTACTCCTTTGTGCGCTGTAGAGATACCTTCTGTACTCCTTTGTGCGCTGTAGAGATACCTTCAGTACTCCTTTGTGCGCTGTAGAGATACCTTCTGTACTCCTTTGTGCGCTGTAGAGATACCTTCTGTACTCCTTTGTACGCTGTAGAGATACCTCATGTACTCCTTTATACGTTCTAGAGATATTTCCTGTACTCCTTTGTGCGCTGTAGAGATACCTTCTGTACTCCTTTGTGCGCTGTAGAGATACCTTCTGTACTCCTTTGTGCGCTGTAGAGATACCTTCTGTACTCTTTTGTGCGCTGTAGAGATACCTTCTGTACTCCTTTGTGCGCTGTAGAGATACCTGCTGTACTCCTTTGTGCGCTGTAGAGATACCTTCTGTACTCCTTTGTGCGCTGTAGAGATACCTTCTGTACTCCTTTGTGCGCTGTAGAGATACCTTCTGTACTCCTTTGTGCGCTGTAGAGATACCTTCTGTACTCCTTTGTACGCTGTAGAGATACCTCGTGTACTCCTTTGTACGTTCTAGAGATATTTCCTGTACTCCTTTGTACGTTCTAGAGATATTTCCTGTACTCCTTTGTGCGCTGTAGAGATACCTTCTGTACTCCTTTGTGCGCTGTAGAGGTACCTTCTGTACTCCTTTGTGCGCTGTAGAAATACCTTCTGTACTCCATTGTGCGCTGTAGAGATACCTTCTGTACTCCTTTGTGCGCTGTAGAGATACCTTCTGTACTCCTTTGTGCGCTGTAGAGATCCCTTCTGTACTCCTTCGTGCGCTGTAGAGATACCTTCTGTACTCCTTTGTGCGCTGTAGAGATACCTTCTGTACTCCTTTGTACGCTGTAGAGATACCTTCTGTACTCCTTTGTACGCTGTAGAGATACCTCGTGTACTCCTTTGTACGTTTTAGAGATATTTCCTGTACTCCTTTGTGCGCTGTAGAGATACCTTCTGTACTCCTTTGTGCGCTGTAGAGATACCTTCTGTACTCCTTTGTGCGCTGTAGAGATACCTTCTGTACTCCTTTGTGCGCTGTAGAGATACCTCGTGTACTCCTTTTTACGTTCTAGAGATATTTCCTGTACTCCTTTGTGCGCTGTAGAGATACCTTCTGTACTCCTTTGTGCGCTGTAGAGATACCTTCTGTACTCCTTTGTGCGCTGTAGAGATACCTTCTGTACTCCTTTGTGCGCTGTAGAGATACCTTCTGTACTTTTTTGTACGCTGTAGAGATACCTCGTGTACTCCTTTGTACGTTCTAGAGATATTTCCTGTACTCCTTTGTGCGCTGTAGAGATACCTTCTGTACTCCTTTGTGCGCTGTAGAGATACCTTCTTTACTCCTTTGTGCGCTGTAGAGATACCTTCTGTACTCCTTTGTGCGCGGTAGAGATACCTTCTGTACTCCTTTGTGCGCTGTAGAGATACCTTCTGTACTCCTTTGTGCGCTGTAGAGATACTTTCTGTACTCCTTTGTGCGCTGTAGAGATACCTTCTGTACTCCTTTGTGCGCTGTAGAGATACCTTCTGTACTCCTTTGTGCGCTGTAGAGATACCTTCTGTACTCCTTTGTGCGCTGTAGAGATACCTCGTGTACTCCTTTGTACGTTCTAGAGATATTTCCTGTACTCCTTTGTGCGCTGTAGAGATACCTTCTGTACTCCTTTGTGCGCTGTAGAGATACCTTCTGTACTCCTTTGTGCGCTGTAGAGATACCTCGTGTACTCCTTTGTACGTTCTAGAGATATTTCCTGTACTCCTTTGTGCGCTGTTGAGATACCTTCTGTACTCCTTTGTGCGCTGTAGAGATACTTTCTGTACTCCTTTGTGCGCTGTAGAGATTCCTTCTGTACTCCTTTGTACGCTGTAGAGATACCTCGTGTACTCCTTTGTACGTTCTAGAGATATTTCCTGTACTCCTTTGTGCGCTGTAGAGATACCTTCTGTACTCCTTTGTGCGCTGTTGAGATACCTTCTGTACTCCTTTCTGCGCTGTAGAGATACCTTCTGTACTCCTTTGTGCGCTGTAGAGATACCTTCTGTACTCCTTTGTACGCTGTAGAGATACCTTCTGTACTCCTTTGTACGCTGTAGAGATACCTCGTGTACTCCTTTGTACGTTCTAGAGATATTTCCTGTACTCCTTTGTGCGCTGTAGAGATACCTTCTGTACTCCTTTGTGCGCTGTAGAGATACCTTCTGTACTCCTTTGTGCGCTGTAGAGATACCTTCTGTACTCCTTTGTGCGCTGTAAAGATACCTTCTGTACTCCTTTGTACGCTGTAGAGATACCTTCTGTACTCCTTTGTGCGCTGTAGAGATACCTTCTGTACTCCTTTGTACGCTGTAGAGATACCTCGTGTACTCCTTTGTACGTTCTAGAGATATTTCCTGTACTCCTTTGTGCGCTGTAGAGATAACTTCTGTACTCCTTTGTGCGCTGTAGAGATACCTTCTGTACTCCTTTGTGCGCTGTAGAGATACCTTCTGTACTCCTTTGTACGCTGTAGAGATACCTCGTGTACTCCTTTTTACGTTCTAGAGATATTTCCTGTACTTCTTTGTGCGCTGTAGAGATACCTTCTGTACTCCTTTGTGCGCTGTAGAGATACCTTCTGTACTCCTTTGTGCGCTGTAGAGATACCTTCTGTACTCCTTTGTGCGCTGTAGAGATACCTTCTGTACTCCTTTGTACGCTGTAGAGATACCTCGTGTACTCCTTTGTACGTTCTAGAGATATTTCCTGTACTCCTTTGTGCGCTGTAGAGATACCTTCTGTACTCCTTTGTGCGCTGTAGAGATACATTCTGTACTCCTTTGTGCGCTTTAGAGATACCTTCTGTACTCCTTTGTGCGCTGTAGAGATACCTTCTGTACTCCTTTGTGCGCGGTATAGAGACCTTCTGTACTCCTCTGTGCGCTGTAGAGATACCTTCTGTACTCCTTTGTGCGCTGTAGAGATACCTTCTGTACTCCTTTGTGCGCTGTAGAGATACCTTCTGTACGTCTTTGTGCGCTGTAGAGATACCTTCTGTACTCCTTTGTGCGCTGTAGAGATACCTCGTGTACTCCTTTGTACGTTCTAGAGATATTTCCTGTACTACTTTGTGCGCTGTAGAGATACCTTCTGTACTCCTTTGTGCGCTCTAGAGATACCTTCTGTACTCCTTTGTGCGCTGTAGAGATACCTCGTGTACTCCTTTGTACGTTCTAGAGATATTTCCTGTACTCCTTTGTGCGCTGTAGAGATACCTTCTGTACTCCTTTATGCGCTGTAGAGATACCTTCTGTACTCCTTTGTACGCTGTAGAGATACCTCGTGTACTCCTTTGTACGTTCTAGAGATATTTCCTGTACTCCTTTGTGCGCTGTAGAGATACCTTCTGTACTCCTTTGTGCGCTGTAGAGATACCTTCTGTACTCCTTTGTGCGCTGTAGAGATACCTTCTGTACTCCTTTGTGCGCTGTAGAGATACCTTCTGTACTCCTTTGTACGCTGTAGAGATACCTTCTGTACTCCTTTGTACGCTGTAGAGATACCTCGTGTACTCTTTTGTACGTTCTAGAGATATTTCCTGTACTCCTTTGTGCGCTGTAGAGATACCTTCTGTACTCCTTTGTGCGCTGTAGAGATACCTTCTGTACTCCTTTGTGCGCTGTAGAGATACCTTCTGTACTCCTTTGTGCGCTGTAAAGATACCTTCTGTACTCCTTTGTACGCTGTAGAGATACCTTCTGTACTCCTTTGTGCGCTGTAGAGATACCTTCTGTACTCCTTTGTACGCTGTAGAGATACCTCGTGTACTCCTTTGTACGTTCTAGAGATATTTCCTGTACTCCTTTGTGCGCTGTAGAGATACCTTCTGTACTCCTTTGTGCGCTGTAGAGATACCTTCTGTACTCCTTTGTGCACTGTAGAGATACCTTCTGTACTCCTTTGTACGCTGTAGAGATACCTCGTGTACTCCTTTTTACGTTCTAGAGATATTTCCTGTACTTCTTTGTGCGCTGTAGAGATACCTTCTGTACTCCTTTGTGCGCTGTAGAGATACCTTCTGTACTCCTTTGTGTGCTGTAGAGATACCTTCTGTACTCCTTTGTGCGCTGTAGAGATACCTTCTGTACTCCTTTGTACGCTGTAGAGATACCTCGTGTACTCCTTTGTACGTTCTAGAGATATTTCCTGTACTCCTTTGTGCGCTGTAGAGATACCTTCTGTACTCCTTTGTGCGCTGTAGAGATACATTCTGTACTCCTTTGTGCGCTTTAGAGATACCTTCTGTACTCCTTTGTGCGCTGTAGAGATACCTTCTGTACTCCTTTGTGCGCGGCATAGAGACCTTCTGTACTCCTCTGTGCGCTGTAGAGATACCTTCTGTACTCCCTTGTGCGCTGTAGAGATACCTTCTGTACTCCTTTTTGCGCTGTAGAGATACCTTCTGTACTCCTTTGTGCGCTGTAGAGATACCTTCTGTACTCCTTTGTGCGCTGTAGAGATAACTTCTGTACTCCTTTGTACGCTGTAGAGATACCTCGTGTACTCCTTTGTACGTTCTAGAGATATTTCCTGTACTCCTTTGTGCGCTGTAGAGATACCTTCTGTACTCCTTTGTGCGCTGTAGAGATACCTTCTGTACTCCTTTGTGCGCTGTAGAGATACCTTCTGTACTCCTTTGTGCGCTGTAGAGATACCTTCTGTACTCCTTTGTGCGCTGTAGAGATACCTTCTGTACTCCTTTGTGCGCTGTAGAGATACCTTCTGTACTCCTTTGTGCGCTGTAGAGATACCTTCTGTACTCCTTTGTACGCTGTAGAGATACCTCGTGTACTCCTTTGTACGTTCTAGAGATATTTCCTGTACTCCTTTGTGCGCTGTAGAGATACCTTCTGTACTCCTTTGTGCGCTGTAGAGATACCTTCTGTACTCCTTTGTACGCTGTAGAGATACCTTCTGTACTCCTTTGTACGCTGTAGAGATACCTCGTGTACTCCTTTGTACGTTCTAGAGATATTTCCTGTACTCCTTTGTGCGCTGTAGAGATACCTTCTGTACTCCTTTGTGCGCTGTAGAGATACCTTCTGTACTCCTTTGTGCGCTGTAGAGATACCTTCTGTACTCCTTTGTGCGCTGTAGAGATACCTCGTGTACTCCTTTTTACGTTCTAGAGATATTTCCTGTACTCCTTTGTGCGCTGTAGAGATACCTTCTGTACTCCTTTGTGCGCTGTAGAGATACCTTCTGTACTCCTTTGTGCGCTGTAGAGATACCTTCTGTACTCCTTTGTGCGCTGTAGAGATACCTTCTGTACTCCTTTGTACGCTGTAGAGATACCTCGTGTACTCCTTTGTACGTTCTAGAGATATTTCCTGTACTCCTTTGTGCGCTGTAGAGATACCTTCTGTACTCCTTTGTGCGCTGTAGAGATACCTTCTGTACTCCTTTGTGCGCTGTAGAGATACCTTCTGTACTCCTTTGTGCGCGGTAGAGATACCTTCTGTACTCCTTTGTGCGCTGTAGAGATACCTTCTGTACTCCTTTGTGCGCTGTAGAGATACCTTCTGTACTCCTTTGTGCGCTGTAGAGATACCTTCTGTACTCCTTTGTGCGCTGTAGAGATACCTTCTGTACTCCTTTGTGCGCTGTAGAGATACCTTCTGTACTCCTTTGTGCGCTGTAGAGATACCTCGTGTACTCCTTTGTACGTTCTAGAGATATTTCCTGTACTCCTTTGTGCGCTGTAGAGATACCTTCTGTACTCCTTTGTGCGCTGTAGAGATACCTTCTGTACTCCTTTGTGCGCTGTAGAGATACCTCGTGTACTCCTTTGTACGTTCTAGATATATTTCCTGTACTCCTTTGTGCGCTGTTGAGATACCTTCTGTACTCCTTTGTGCGCTGTAGAGATACCTTCTGTACTCCTTTGTGCGCTGTAGAGATACCTTCTGTACTCCTTTGTACGCTGTAGAGATACCTCGTGTACTCCTTTGTACGTTCTAGAGATATTTCCTGTACTCCTTTGTGCGCTGTAGAGATACCTCCTGTACTCCTTTGTGCGCTGTAGAGATACCTTCTGTACTCCTTTGTGCGCTGTAGAGATACCTTCTGTACTCCTTTGTGCGCTGTAGAGATACCTTCTGTACTCCTTTGTACGCTGTAGAGATACCTTCTGTACTCCTTTGTACGCTGTAGAGATACCTCGTGTACTCCTTTGTACGTTCTAGAGATATTTCCTGTACTCCTTTGTGCGCTGTAGAGATACCTTCTGTACTCCTTTGTGCGCTGTAGAGATACCTTCTGTACTCCTTTGTGCGCTGTAGAGATACCTTCTGTACTCCTTTGTGCGCTGTAAAGATACCTTCTGTACTCCTTTGTACGCTGTAGAGATACCTTCTGTACTCCTTTGTGCGCTGTAGAGATACCTTCTGTACTCCTTTGTACGCTGTAGAGATACCTCGTGTACTCCTTTGTACGTTCTAGAGATATTTCCTGTACTCCTTTGTGCGCTGTAGAGATACCTTCTGTACTCCTTTGTGCGCTGTAGAGATACCTTCTGTACTTCTTTGTGCGCTGTAGAGATACCTTCTGTACTCCTTTGTACGCTGTAGAGATACCTCGTGTACTCCTTTTTACGTTCTAGAGATATTTCCTGTACTTCTTTGTGCGCTGTAGAGATACCTTCTGTACTCCTTTGTGCGCTGTAGAGATACCTTCTGTACTCCTTTGTGTGCTGTAGAGATACCTTCTGTACTCCTTTGTGCGCTGTAGAGATACCTTCTGTACTCCTTTGTACGCTGTAGAGATACCTCGTGTACTCCTTTGTACGTTCTAGAGATATTTCCTGTACTCCTTTGTGCGCTGTAGAGATACCTTCTGTACTCCTTTGTGCGCTGTAGAGATACATTCTGTACTCCTTTGTGCGCTCTAGAGATACCTTCTGTACTCCTTTGTGCGCTGTAGAGATACCTTCTGTACTCCTTTGTGCGCGGCATAGAGACCTTCTGTACTCCTCTGTGCGCTGTAGAGATACCTTCTGTACTCCCTTGTGCGCTGTAGAGATACCTTCTGTACTCCTTTGTGCGCTGTAGAGATACCTTCTGTACTCCTTTGTGCGCTGTAGAGATACCTTCTGTACTCCTTTGTGCGCTGTAGAGATACCTCGTGTACTCCTTTGTACGTTCTAGAGATATTTCCTGTACTCCTTTGTGCGCTGTAGAGATACCTTCTGTACTCCTTTGTGCGCTCTAGAGATACCTTCTGTACTCCTTTGTGCGCTGTAGAGATACCTCGTGTACTCCTTTGTACGTTCTAGAGATATTTCCTGTACTCCTTTGTGCGCTGTAGAGATACCTTCTGTACTCCTTTGTGCGCTGTAGAGATACCTTCTGTACTCCTTTGTGCGCTGTAGAGATACCTTCTGTACTCCTTTGTACGCTGTAGAGATACCTCGTGTACTCCTTTGTACGTTCTATAGATATTTCCTGTACTCCTTTGTGCGCTGTAGAGATACCTTCTGTACTCCTTTGTGCGCTGTAGAGATACCTTCTGTACTCCTTTGTGCGCTGTAGAGATACCTTCTGTACTCATTTGTGCGCTGTAGAGATACCTTCTGTACTCCTTTGTACGCTGTAGATATACCTTCTGTACTCCTTTGTACGCTGTAGAGATACCTCGTGTACTCCTTTGTACGTTCTAGAGATATTTCCTGTACTCCTTTGTGCGCTGTAGAGATACCTTCTGTACTCCTTTGTGCGCTGTAGAGATACCTTCTGTACTCCTTTGTGCGCTGTAAAGATACCTTCTGTACTTCTCTGTGCGCTGTAAAGATACCTTCTGTACTCCTTTGTACGCTGTAGAGATACCTTCTGTACTCCTTTGTGCGCTGTAGAGATACCTTCTGTACTCCTTTGTACGCTGTAGAGATACCTCGTGTACTCCTTTGTACGTTCTAGAGATATTTCCTGTACTCCTTTGTGCGCTGTAGAGATATCTTCTGTACTCCTTTGTGCGCTGTAGAGATACCTTCTGTACTCCTTTGTGCGCTGTAGAGATACCTTCTGTACTCCTTTGTGCGCTGTAGAGATATTTCCTGTACTCCTTTGTGCGCTGTAGAGATATCTTCTGTACTCCTTTGTGCGCTGTAGAGATACCTTCTGTACTCCTTTGTGCGCTGTAGAGATACCTTCTGTACTCCTTTGTACGCTGTAGAGATACCTCGTGTACTCCTTTGTACGTTCTAGAGATATTTCCTGTACTCCTTTGTGCGGTGTAGAGATATCTTCTGTACTCCTTTGTGCGCTGTAGAGATACCTTCTGTACTCCTTTGTGCGCTGTAGAGATACCTTCTGTACTCCTTTGTGCGCTGTAGAGATACCTTCTGTACTCCTTTGTGCGCTGTAGAGATACCTTCTGTACTCCTTTGTACGCTGTAGAGATACCTTCTGTACTCCTTTGTACGCTGTAGAGATACCTCGTGTACTCCTTTGTACGTTCTAGAGATATTTCCTGTACTCCTTTGTGCGCTGTAGAGATACCTACTGTACTCCTTTGTGCGCTGTAGAGATACCTTCTGTACTCCTTTGTGCGCTGTAGAGATACCTTCTGTACTCCTTTGTGCGCTGTAGAGATACCTTCTGTACTCCTTTGTACGCTGTAGAGATACCTTCTGTACTCCTTTGTGCGCTGTAGAGATACCTTCTGTACTCCTTTGTACGCTGTAGAGATACCTCGTGTACTCCTTTGTAGGTTCTAGAGATATTTCCTGTACTCCTTTGTGCGCTGTAGAGATACCTTCTGTACTCCTTTGTGCGCTGTAGAGATACCTCCTGTACTCCTTTGTGCGCTGTAGAGATACCTTCTGTACTCCTTTGTGCGCTGTAGAGATACCTTCTGTACTCCTTTGTGCGCTGTAGAGATACCTTCTGTACTCCTTTCTGCTCTGTAGAGATACCTTCTGTACTCCTTTGTGCGCTGTAGAGATACCTTCTGTACTCCTTTGTGCGCTGTAGAGATACCTCGGGTACTCCTTTGTACGTTCTAGAGATATTTCCTGTACTCCTTTGTGCGCTGTAGAGATACCTTCTGTACTCCTTTGTGCGCTGTAGAGATACCTTCTGTACTCCTTTGTGCGCTGTAGAGATACCTCGTGTACTCCTTTGTACGTTCTAGAGATATTTCCTGTACTCATTTGTGCGCTGTAGAGATACCTTCTGTACTCCTTTGTGCGCTGTAGAGATACCTTCTGTACTCCTTTGTGCGCTGTAGAGATACCTTCAGTACTCCTTTGTGCGCTGTAGAGATACCTTCTGTACTCCTTTGTGCGCTGTAGAGATACCTCCTGTACTCCTTTGTACGCTGTAGAGATACCTCATGTACTCCTTTATACGTTCTAGAGATATTTCCTGTACTCCTTTGTGCGCTGTAGAGATACCTTCTGTACTCCTTTGTGCGCTGTAGAGATACCTTCTGTACTCCTTTGTGCGCTGTAGAGATACCTTCTGTACTCTTTTGTGCGCTGTGGAGATACCTTCTGTACTCCTTTGTGCGCTGTAGAGATACCTGCTGTACTCCTTTGTGCGCTGTAGAGATACCTTCTGTACTCCTTTGTGCGCTGTAGAGATACCTTCTGTACTCCTTTGTGCGCTGTAGAGATACCTTCTGTACTCCTTTGTGCGCTGTAGAGATACCTTCTGTACTCCTTTGTACGCTGTAGAGATACCTCGTGTACTCCTTTGTACGTTCTAGAGATATTTCCTGTACTCCTTTGTACGTTCTAGAGATATTTCCTGTACTCCTTTGTGCGCTGTAGAGATACCTTCTGTACTCCTTTGTGCGCTGTAGAGGTACCTTCTGTACTCCTTTGTGCGCTGTAGAAATAACTTCTGTACTCCATTGTGCGCTGTAGAGATACCTTCTGTACTCCTTTGTGCGCTGTAGAGATACCTTCTGTACTCCTTTGTGCGCTGTAGAGATCCCTTCTGTACTCCTTCGTGCGCTGTAGAGATACCTTCTGTACTCCTTTGTGCGCTGTAGAGATACCTTCTGTACTCCTTTGTACGCTGTAGAGATACCTTCTGTACTCCTTTGTACGCTGTAGAGATACCTCGTGTACTCCTTTGTACGTTTTAGAGATATTTCCTGTACTCCTTTGTGCGCTGTAGAGATACCTTCTGTACTCCTTTGTGCGCTGTAGAGATACCTTCTGTACTCCTTTGTGCGCTGTAGAGATACCTTCTGTACTCCTTTGTGCGCTGTAGAGATACCTCGTGTACTCCTTTTTACGTTCTAGAGATATTTCCTGTACTCCTTTGTGCGCTGTAGAGATACCTTCTGTACTCCTTTGTGCGCTGTAGAGATACCTTCTGTACTCCTTTGTGCGCTGTAGAGATACCTTCTGTACTCCTTTGTGCGCTGTAGAGATACCTTCTGTACTTTTTTGTACGCTGTAGAGATACCTCGTGTACTCCTTTGTACGTTCTAGAGATATTTCCTGTACTCCTTTGTGCGCTGTAGAGATACCTTCTGTACTCCTTTGTGCGCTGTAGAGATACCTTCTTTACTCCTTTGTGCGCTGTAGAGATACCTTCTGTACTCCTTTGTGCGCGGTAGAAGGATACCTTCTGTACTCCTTTGTGCGCTGTAGAGATACCTTCTGTACTCCTTTGTGCGCTGTAGAGATACTTTCTGTACTCCTTTGTGCGCTGTAGAGATACCTTCTGTACTCCTTTGTGCGCTGTAGAGATACCTTCTGTACTCCTTTGTGCGCTGTAGAGATACCTTCTGTACTCCTTTGTGCGCTGTAGAGATACCTCGTGTACTCCTTTGTACGTTCTAGAGATATTTCCTGTACTCCTTTGTGCGCTGTAGAGATACCTTCTGTACTCCTTTGTGCGCTGTAGAGATACCTTCTGTACTCCTTTGTGCGCTGTAGAGATACCTCGTGTACTCCTTTGTACGTTCTAGAGATATTTCCTGTACTCCTTTGTGCGCTGTTGAGATACCTTCTGTACTCCTTTGTGCGCTGTAGAGATACTTTCTGTACTCCTTTGTGCGCTGTAGAGATACCTTCTGTACTCCTTTGTACGCTGTAGAGATACCTCGTGTACTCCTTTGTACGTTCTAGAGATATTTCCTGTACTCCTTTGTGCGCTGTAGAGATACCTTCTGTACTCCTTTGTGCGCTGTTGAGATACCTTCTGTACTCCTTTCTGCGCTGTAGAGATACCTTCTGTACTCCTTTGTGCGCTGTAGAGATACCTTCTGTACTCCTTTGTACGCTGTAGAGATACCTTCTGTACTCCTTTGTACGCTGTAGAGATACCTCGTGTACTCCTTTGTACGTTCTAGAGATATTTCCTGTACTCCTTTGTGCGCTGTAGAGATACCTTCTGTACTCCTTTGTGCGCTGTAGAGATACCTTCTGTACTCCTTTGTGCGCTGTAGAGATACCTTCTGTACTCCTTTGTGCGCTGTAAAGATACCTTCTGTACTCCTTTGTACGCTGTAGAGATACCTTCTGTACTCCTTTGTGCGCTGTAGAGATACCTTCTGTACTCCTTTGTACGCTGTAGAGATACCTCGTGTACTCCTTTGTACGTTCTAGAGATATTTCCTGTACTCCTTTGTGCGCTGTAGAGATAACTTCTGTACTCCTTTGTGCGCTGTAGAGATACCTTCTGTACTCCTTTGTGCGCTGTAGAGATACCTTCTGTACTCCTTTGTACGCTGTAGAGATACCTCGTGTACTCCTTTTTACGTTCTAGAGATATTTCCTGTACTTCTTTGTGCGCTGTAGAGATACCTTCTGTACTCCTTTGTGCGCTGTAGAGATACCTTCTGTACTCCTTTGTGCGCTGTAGAGATACCTTCTGTACTCCTTTGTGCGCTGTAGAGATACCTTCTGTACTCCTTTGTACGCTGTAGAGATACCTCGTGTACTCCTTTGTACGTTCTAGAGATATTTCCTGTACTCCTTTGTGCGCTGTAGAGATACCTTCTGTACTCCTTTGTGCGCTGTAGAGATACATTCTGTACTCCTTTGTGCGCTTTAGAGATACCTTCTGTACTCCTTTGTGCGCTGTAGAGATACCTTCTGTACTCCTTTGTGCGCGGTATAGAGACCTTCTGTACTCCTCTGTGCGCTGTAGAGATACCTTCTGTACTCCTTTGTGCGCTGTAGAGATACCTTCTGTACTCCTTTGTGCGCTGTAGAGATACCTTCTGTACGTCTTTGTGCGCTGTAGAGATACCTTCTGTACTCCTTTGTGCGCTGTAGAGATACCTCGTGTACTCCTTTGTACGTTCTAGAGATATTTCCTGTACTACTTTGTGCGCTGTAGAGATACCTTCTGTACTCCTTTGTGCGCTCTAGAGATACCTTCTGTACTCCTTTGTGCGCTGTAGAGATACCTCGTGTACTCCTTTGTACGTTCTAGAGATATTTCCTGTACTCCTTTGTGCGCTGTAGAGATACCTTCTGTACTCCTTTATGCGCTGTAGAGATACCTTCTGTACTCCTTTGTACGCTGTAGAGATACCTCGTGTACTCCTTTGTACGTTCTAGAGATATTTCCTGTACTCCTTTGTGCGCTGTAGAGATACCTTCTGTACTCCTTTGTGCGCTGTAGAGATACCTTCTGTACTCCTTTGTGCGCTGTAGAGATACCTTCTGTACTCCTTTGTGCGCTGTAGAGATACCTTCTGTACTCCTTTGTACGCTGTAGAGATACCTTCTGTACTCCTTTGTACGCTGTAGAGATACCTCGTGTACTCTTTTGTACGTTCTAGAGATATTTCCTGTACTCCTTTGTGCGCTGTAGAGATACCTTCTGTACTCCTTTGTGCGCTGTAGAGATACCTTCTGTACTCCTTTGTGCGCTGTAGAGATACCTTCTGTACTCCTTTGTGCGCTGTAAAGATACCTTCTGTACTCCTTTGTACGCTGTAGAGATACCTTCTGTACTCCTTTGTGCGCTGTAGAGATACCTTCTGTACTCCTTTGTATGCTGTAGAGATACCTCGTGTACTCCTTTGTACGTTCTAGAGATATTTCCTGTACTCCTTTGTGCGCTGTAGAGATACCTTCTGTACTCCTTTGTGCGCTGTAGAGATACCTTCTGTACTCCTTTGTGCACTGTAGAGATACCTTCTGTACTCCTTTGTACGCTGTAGAGATACCTCGTGTACTCCTCTTTACGTTCTAGAGATATTTCCTGTACTTCTTTGTGCGCTGTAGAGATACCTTCTGTACTCCTTTGTGCGCTGTAGAGATACCTTCTGTACTCCTTTGTGTGCTGTAGAGATACCTTCTGTACTCCTTTGTGCGCTGTAGAGATACCTTCTGTACTCCTTTGTACGCTGTAGAGATACCTCGTGTACTCCTTTGTACGTTCTAGAGATATTTCCTGTACTCCTTTGTGCGCTGTAGAGATACCTTCTGTACTCCTTTGTGCGCTGTAGAGATACATTCTGTACTCCTTTGTGCGCTTTAGAGATACCTTCTGTACTCCTTTGTGCGCTGTAGAGATACCTTCTGTACTCCTTTGTGCGCGGCATAGAGACCTTCTGTACTCCTCTGTGCGCTGTAGAGATACCTTCTGTACTCCCTTGTGCGCTGTAGAGATACCTTCTGTACTCCTTTTTGCGCTGTAGAGATACCTTCTGTACTCCTTTGTGCGCTGTAGAGATACCTTCTGTACTCCTTTGTGCGCTGTAGAGATACCTTCTGTACTCCTTTGTACGCTGTAGAGATACCTCGTGTACTCCTTTGTACGTTCTAGAGATATTTCCTGTACTCCTTTGTGCGCTGTAGAGATACCTTCTGTACTCCTTTGTGCGCTGTAGAGATACCTTCTGTACTCCTTTGTGCGCTGTAGAGATACCTTCTGTACTCCTTTGTGCGCTGTAGAGATACCTTCTGTACTCCTTTGTGCGCTGTAGAGATACCTTCTGTACTCCTTTGTGCGCTGTAGAGATACCTTCTGTACTCCTTTGTGCGCTGTAGAGATACCTTCTGTACTCCTTTGTACGCTGTAGAGATACCTCGTGTACTCCTTTGTACGTTCTAGAGATATTTCCTGTACTCCTTTGTGCGCTGTAGAGATACCTTCTGTACTCCTTTGTGCGCTGTAGAGATACCTTCTGTACTCCTTTGTACGCTGTAGAGATACCTTCTGTACTCCTTTGTACGCTGTAGAGATACCTCGTGTACTCCTTTGTACGTTCTAGAGATATTTCCTGTACTCCTTTGTGCGCTGTAGAGATACCTTCTGTACTCCTTTGTGCGCTGTAGAGATACCTTCTGTACTCCTTTGTGCGCTGTAGAGATACCTTCTGTACTCCTTTGTGCGCTGTAGAGATACCTCGTGTACTCCTTTTTACGTTCTAGAGATATTTCCTGTACTCCTTTGTGCGCTGTAGAGATACCTTCTGTACTCCTTTGTGCGCTGTAGAGATACCTTCTGTACTCCTTTGTGCGCTGTAGAGATACCTTCTGTACTCCTTTGTGCGCTGTAGAGATACCTTCTGTACTCCTTTGTACGCTGTAGAGATACCTCGTGTACTCCTTTGTACGTTCTAGAGATATTTCCTGTACTCCTTTGTGCGCTGTAGAGATACCTTCTGTACTCCTTTGTGCGCTG